>JARQTJ010000823.1:320460-415548 GCA_030142635.1 Trachelus troglodyta
ATTATTTTAATAATTATTTTTATATTAAATTATAGTTATATTAAGTTAAATATAATAGATTTTTATGGTATTTATTATTGTTTTGGATTAGATTTTTTTTCTTTTTGAATAATTAATTTGAATAAATGGATTTCGTTAATTTCGTAACGTAGACGTTGAGTATCGTTGATGAGTTCTCTTATTACGCGTTACATATACATATGTTTTATTTCATTACGGCAGCATGGAGTAACAGGTCGTCCCAGAGATATTTAAAGTGACTCCACGAGGCTCGCTTTGGCCTAATTAGCTGCGAATACAATGAGTTCGGTATAACAAGGCGAGGTGTAGAAAGGCTTAAAAAATGAAATGTTCCACAATGGCCTATTAAGTAAATCTATGTGCGCCATATGTCTTATTACGCCACTCGAGGATTACTTCAATTTCGACGCCCTCTCCCCTCGCACTGGATTCTACTATTTCTACTACAGCTGTATTTCATCCTGTCCCACTACCAAATTTTTATCAAATTTGGAATCTGAGGCCTCCCATGTAAAAATGTCCAATCGGTTCCTCCGCGATGTATTGGCAATGTCTTATCAGCAAAATATTAATCGGAAAGCCCGAATTTCGTCGAGTGTCAAAGTAAGAATCGGATAATCAAAATGAACTACGTACTAAATCCTGTTATTGAGCAGCGAAAGAAAACGAAAGAAAAAAGAAGAATTGTCCTCGGAACAGAGGCGGCGCCTTTGCAAAATATATGTATGGTAAATCCTAAGGGAGATGCCTGAGCGTAATTGGGATGAATAAGAAGCGCCTTCGCCAATGCTAAGTTTTTTAGCCGTCCCGAAGATCCCGGGAAAGTGTGTTACGAGAATTCGATCGAATTTCTACTTGATATATTAAAAGAACCGTTCGTGTCTGCAGAAGCTGGAGAAGGTTGTGCATTTTATATGGAGTGCACACGGCATCGAACTTTAACCTATTTCTCCCGTTCCGATGATCTAACGAAGCGATTCGTTCGCAGAAGAGACCTAATCTGCGAGTGTCATGCAGAAACGATCTCGGTGTGAATATTTATGTTTGAATTCTGGAAATTTAATGAAAATTCTTATTTACTCGAGGAGGCACGTCTAACGCATAAAAAAATGCATTACCATAAATATTAACCATAGGATCGCTCACGGTAAATAAACATAATAAATCTTTGAAATCTCATTATAGCAGCGATACAGATGCATTAGTTGTGTTTAGCCCAGTCGATTCCATCGAATCTCGTGAACTCGAAAAGGCGCCGTTGCTCAAAGGGCGATCGAACGTTGTGGCCGAACGAATCGTTCGTGCGCGTTTTACAGAGCGATCGGCGTTCGCAGGAAAGTAAGTTAGACCCGAAGTTAAAAAGGTTTCCTCGCATGTCAGAGATGCTAATCGCAGCGAAGAAATGTTAACGAGCCAAATCGTTTTAGGTATTCATGTCGTTCGGCCGCGACGCTGCCTATGAATCGGAGCGCGTCTGTATGAGGAGCCGCGGAAAGGCAAAGGAAAGCTGCGTTCTTAAGTCCGCGACGGCTGGTGAGTTTCAAAAAATCTGTAAAGAGAGACAAATCTTTGGTCCAGCGAAGCAATCGATCACTCGAGCGATTCGCCACGTTCTTCGCTTGGGCAACGTTGCTCCATGAATTTGGTAAACGTCGGGGAGACGTTTGATTGCGATGTGCATGAAATCGCGATGGGAAAAGGGAGCTAAGAGAATCTATGGTCAAGGAAATGGCTGCAGCCATGAAAAATCGTCCTGTGCAGTTGTCGATGATAATGAGAAATGCAGCTGCACAGAATCGACGTCTATCCGTGTATATACGAGGCAGAACGTCCCAGCCTGCAGCAACGTCCAAACGATGATTCTAGAAGAACAGCGACGGCGTCCCCCTTGGATTCTTTTGAATCCCGAGAAAGGATGGGCGCGTCGATGGTTTTGAAATGCGAAAAAAAATGGCACCGCCGAAGACCTTGGGCCCGAGTGGAGCAGCGCACCAAGTGGAGGTGTGCTGGGGACATCCGGATCGACACACACGGGCTGAACGGGCGTCACTGCGAGTGGGAGATGCATATAAGAGCCCGACGAGCGGGGATGATGCTATCAGTGATCTCGTGCTCTCAGGCGGAAACACAGCAGCGTAGAGTCGGGTAGACGGGAAACTCATCATGTCGAAGGTACGAGGCGACCGGGCTCTAACGGCTCCTGTGCGACGTTGCCACGCACGTGACGAACGTGAACTCGGGGTGGCCAATTGGACGTCTCAGGGGCGTCTTCCGCATTCTCCTTTGAGTGGGCATATTTCAAAGTCGCGACCTATGCGATCCCGCCTTTAGGCTCGGTTGCGACTCACGACGGGCAGTGCTCGTCATCGGGGTATTTTTCAAGTCCCACTCGAAAGGAAAACTCGGAAGAATTAGCCCTGGCCCGCGTGGCGTCTTTGAAGGTGATAACGTGATAAACTTTTGCGTCCGTCAGGAATTCCAGATAGCCAGTCTGGTGTGCGTGATGATCGCGCGATGCAGCGCAGTCGTCATCAGCGGCTACAACGGGGGGCAGCAACCTTACGCGGGCTACGCGAACCTCGATGGATACGTGACCAGTGGATACGGTGACTACGATGGCCACGCCGCGGCGCTGCCGGCAGTCGAACTTCCTCTGCACGCTGTCTCTGCTGCGCCCCTGCCGGCCATTCGTGCCTCCTTGCACGGCTATGGGAATGGGCATGGGCGACATGGGACCGAGGACTACGAAGACGAGCACGATTACTACGTAAGTGCTGCGGTTAAGTGATTGAACGTCCTAACTCCACAGATTTGTTACGAATAAACGAAAATGCACGTTGATGTTCCACTCAAAAAAAGAGCTGACATTTTTGCAATAGGCGCATCCGAAGTACACCTTCAATTATGGCGTGCACGACCCGCATACCGGCGACGTAAAGACGCAACACGAAATCCGCGACGGCGACGTCGTTCATGGCTCCTACAGCGTGAACGAGCCTGACGGGAGCGTCCGCATCGTCGAGTACACAGCCGACGACCACAACGGGTTCAACGCCGTCGTGAAAAAGGTCGGACCATCCGCCCATCCAGTAGCTGCTGCGATTGCGCCTACGAAATACGTTGTACCTGCGTCTCCCTATTACGGCTACGACAACCACTACTAGAAGCTTATAGAAACCTCATGACAATCAAATGTGTTCTTTGATGTATTAAGTATTTAAGATCGTTAAATAAAAACTTTCTTCTCGATTTTTTAACTGAATATATTCTCCCCTCTTCCACCCGCGTTCCGACGATTAACCATATTAAAGTAATTAATCTACTTGGGGCTGCTAATTTACGTCGAATAGTCTGATAACATGTAAAGTGGAGTCGGTAAATGTACGACGCGGTCCTCGGCTGGATAAGAGTTTTCTAGGGTGACCGGACCATGCGAAGGAGACTCAATGCTCAGAAAACCTTGGAGACTTTCGCCCGACCCGGGTCAGGTGCGTGACTGTCGAACGTAGCTACGTTATTACGTGAACATTTCCAGAATAGACGAGGAGAGTTCAGGATTAATGAGTTTTGCTTCTACGGGACATCAGCGCCTCGTTGCAAAAGCGCATTAAGGCCATCCGGGACACTTACAGCGTCTTTCCCCCTCTTTGCATGCTCTTTATGCCCATGCATAATAGATCCTCGCACTCCAGGCTCCAGCATCCGAGAGATGCGGTAAAGTCTTTAAAGTTTAACCAGTCCAAGTATTTTCAGAGCAAACTTCGTTGTTCGTTAATCCAAAATTAACGAGCTCCATTAATTAACTCGGAGAATCTTTCCTACGAACTCTTATCGCGTCGTGCAGTTGCGACTGCACTCGTTGCAACTGAGAATGAGACCCGGGAAGGACTTGCACGGCAAAGAGGCTGCCGTTGCACTACCCTATGCGCACTGACTGTAGACGTCTTCCTCCTCGTCACAATATCGTACACGCGACATTGCATTTATCCCGTGTCTAAACTTTCGTCTCCTATTGCCTCTTTGATCTCAGTCCACTATATTTGCTATTGCCGCCTAAGCTTTATTTACTCGTTTCGCACTACAAATGCATAGAGCTTTTCAATAGCCGAGGTCACTGTGAAATGCAGTGCAGTCCTTCTGCAGAGTCGTTGTCGAATTACGGCAAGTTTTTACGCTTGAAAAACATAACGCAACCTTCGTTGTTGCTTAGCAGGAAGCAGCGTACTGTGACCATTTGGAGCTATATAAATTGTCCAGGTTGTCCCTACGAATTATCAGTAAATCTGCTGTGTCGAAGCTTAGCAACATGTCGAAGGTAGGGGGGGAGAACACTTCGGAACGAGGCGTCTGTGGACCCCGTTCATTCTCGGTCACTTCCGGTATCCAATTACTCATGGAGTGCTTTTTTTTATCAGATTCTTTCGCTGGTCGAATAATTAGGTCTATATTTAAGATCGGATAGCATCGTTTCGATCAGAAAGCCGTAATGTACTAACGTTCTTCTTCGTAAACATCGGAAAGACTCTTTCTTAGTGCATCGACACCAGCAGCAGCTTTAGTAATTTGAACTTGAACGCCGATGGTCGTCAGCTGCTGGAACTCTTCGACTTCCGCATTTGATAGTCAGGATTGATTATTCGAAGACGCGGCGACCGATCGCCCTTAGCAACGATACTCATGAGATTCGTTATCGCATTGAACGTAACTCGGACTGCTTTTTAATCTTTCAGTTCCTAGTCCTCCTTGCCGCGGTTGCTGCCGTCTCCGACGCCATCCTCGTCGGTCATGATGGAGCTTACGGGGTCGGCCAGGGACCTTATGGCGTTTACGGCGCTTACGGGGTCGGCCAGGGACCCTATGGCGCTTATGGCGCTTACGGCTATGAACCAGCCCATGCGAGTTCTTACGTATCCGTTGCCGGACCTGTTGCCATCGCAGCTCCTGTTGCCAAGGCTGGCTACCTGGGTGTCTACGGGAATCCCTACGGTTATGGATACGATCGATCTCAGGACTATTACGTACGTATCGATTTAATCTATTCTCAAATCGGTATACGATAGCAAAGACTACACCGATAACGATCTCTTGCCAAAGTGAACTTGAAATCCAATAATAGCCAGGTAAATGACGTCAGAGCTGTGTTCCAGGCGTATCCTCAATATGCCTACAATTATGGCGTCCACGACCCTCACACCGGTGACGTCAAGAGCCAGCAGGAAATCCGCGACGGAGACGTCGTCAAGGGTTCCTACAGCCTGAACGAGCCCGACGGCACCGTCCGCGTCGTCGATTACACGGCCGACGACCACAATGGATTCAACGCGGTGGTCAAGAAAATTGGCCACGCCGTTCATCCTGCTCCGGTTCCAGTTGTCAAATACGTCGCCGTCCCTGCGCAATACGATCACGGATACGAATACGGATACGAGAAACCCTGAGGGACTTGGAAGTCACGTCTCATTTCTCAAATCCGCGTCATCGACAGTTTGCGCATAGGCTTATTTATATACTTGGCCGCAACGCGTTATTTTCATTATTTCTAATTAAATATTTTTATGTTGAACTCTACGCTTCTTCTCTCATTACTGTATCATAAGATGCTAATATATTTTTATTTCATTCGTTTCAAATAAAAAGTTGCTGTGAGCTTATTTTTCTTAGAAATTATGTTTAAAGTATTTATGTCTTTAGTGTAATTCAACTTTGTGTTTGCTTCTTTAAATATAACATTTTTTCGAAAAATTAAGTCTTCGAAGTCTCGATAGATTTTTTTAAACGTCAAAAAAGAAAAGTAGCAATGTAACTGAACGTGATTCAAATTTTCTACTTTCGTTGGATCTCTCTCTCTCTCTCTCTCTCTCTCTCTCTCTCTCTCTCTCTCTCTCTCTCTCTCTCCCTCTCTTTCTCTCTCTCTGCCTCTCTCGCTCCCCGATCCATAGATGGTTTCGTGCTTAAGAAATAATCAAAAATGTCCAAGCACTTGCATAGAATACATGGCGATCGAGAAAAACTTTGCCAACGAAGGTCGGATATTGCAGAACCTGTAAACTCTTACTTCATATAGTAAGTACCGGTGACAGGGCTGAAGCGTAACGTCTTTACAGTCGACCTACGTCCAAGGGACACGTAAGCGCGAGACGCGTTAGCAACAAATGATCAGCAGGAAGAAGAACGAGTAAACGTTCCTGAGGAAAAGGAAGAGCTCGACCAAAGTGGCCCAATGAGACAAAAGACCCTCGATATCTCTTAAAGAGTTGCTGCAAAAGATGCACGCGCGCTCGGCTCAACTCCGTGCGTGAGATTGCGCGTTAGCATTGGCGCAGACGATTCGGTTT
This sequence comes from Trachelus troglodyta, assembly GCA_030142635.1. Taxonomy (NCBI): domain Eukaryota; kingdom Metazoa; phylum Arthropoda; class Insecta; order Hymenoptera; family Cephidae; genus Trachelus; species Trachelus troglodyta. The sequence continues at coordinate 326,817 of JARQTJ010000823.1, forward strand.
GGCGAATCGCCTGTCGGCCGCCTCGACGAAGATAACGAGTGAACAACAGGCCCCAATTGCAATTTCACTCTTACCTCCTACTTCTCTTCTTTTCCTTGCATCCTTGCATAACAGCACGTGTTAGCGCGTCATCATGTGAGAGACTGCGAGAGTTTCGTGGGGGTCCTGATTAAAAATTAAGTAGAATTTCAGTAGTCTATAGGTATAGCGTAAATACGGTAAGCTGTGCCCGAGAACTAAAACCGAGTCTATGTTTAATCAGCTGGAACTGTGAATGCGAGTGCTCGTACCTGATAAAAGTAATCGTCGGCAATCGTGCCTAATTGAGGAGAAGAAGAAAAATATATTTAATCCAGAAGCGAACTCCTAGAGTCAGAAGGCCAGCTCTCGAACACGATACGTTAACGCGAACGATATAATCTTATAATGAACGTAGGTCCTTGAGTCTAAAGAGCTTAAAAAAAAAGAAGGAAATAATATCTTGCAGGCAAAAATGAACAAAAAAGTCTTCGTCATATTTCGTATGGTATACGAAAACTTTGTAAGTCCTTTAAGAGATTCCGATAGGGGACTGTACATCAGCTGATACTTACTTTTTTGCGAAAACACGTAATTCAAGGTACTTCGAATATATTTTTACGATCCTGCGTCTACTTGACATACATTGGCTCTGTAGACTTTTCATCCTTTTGACTATTTACTCGAATTTTCATCAGACGATTTCAATAACGTAGCGTAATAAAAAGGTGCGAACGATGTAGTTTTCTGATCTGATATTCACGCGCGTCTAGTTGCTTCTTCGTGGACTTTAGTGCAGATGCGTCGGCCGCGGAATAAATGACCGATCGATTACCAGTAGGACGATCGATGTTATTAAAATAGTGAGAAAAAAGTCTAAAGTACAATAGGACAATCGGACAATGGGACAATGGGACAATGACGCAAATGGTGATCAGTTCGAGCATTCTTTTGTCAGATTTCATGCGAAATACTGGGCGTGTCTTGTGCAATTTTGAGAAACAACGTCGAGAGCACGCGTCAACGCACGTATAACCTACACTTAAAAGTAGTTTCCCAGCACGTGGGGAAAGTTACTAAATTATAAAAAAGAGAATATTAACATACACACGTGAGAGAACAAGCACTCGCTTCACGTTTACGAGAGTCGAGCAAAAGAATTTGACATTCGAGTTAGCAACAACGCGAAGCGAAGCAAAAAAGGTTTCGGGCCTGGAGAACGGAAGGAACCGTCCTGCCTCGTAATCTTAATCACCTTCTGGAATTGCATCTCTGAGACAACGTGACTGCTTATACGTTGATCAGTTTCCTGCCCGAGAACAGGACAGGAGCCGACAGAGACAAAGACGAGTCGTCGCACGACTCGCGACAACTGGACAATCAGGCGAATAGGCAAATAGGCAAAAGCGTGCTCGCATTCTTTACTCGATTACTTTCCTACGGTCACGCCACTTTTTCGCCGCGCGTCCGTTTGTCCTTCATTGGCGGACGCTGGCCGTTCGTTCGGACATTCGGTAAGGCAAGTTTTCAGAGCAAAAAAAGTGAGCCTAGTCAGACCTTGAATTACACAACCGAAGAGAAGCCATTTGTCCGGCCCCGCACGCAGCGCGTTTAGTCCCTATAAAAGCCAGAGCACTGATCGTTGTCAGTACTAGTTCACATTGTTCCGCATCCGAAACGCACTACGAAAATGCTAAAGGCAGGCACAATAGAAATAGCCACATAAGTAGTTCCGTGTCTGACAGACAGAGAGTACCGGCAGTGACCGAATACAGGGGGTTCCCCGTAAGACTGAAACTGCGCGAATAGATGGACTCTCCCGAACGGAGGGACAGGGAGGCGTCTTCCTTTTGCCAATTTTTCTCAGAGATGGACTGTTGTCGCTTACTTTTATTATTTACTCGGGACTCGTATTTGCATGTCCGAATGCATTCTGTAATTCGATTCAACTCGAAATTTTTGAATCGCCTAAACGCTCTTTGAAAATTCCAGTTCAATCTTTGCGGCTCTTATCTGTCTCGGGGGACGTATAGCACTTGCATGATAACACCACGGGAAGACTTACTCACGAGTGACATTTGTACATTGAATTCCCCATTCGACACGACCCAAGTCTATACGTATACATTGACATCCAGCAATGCGACAAACGAAAAATTGGGCTATAATATTTCTTTTGATCTTTACAGGTGGTAGCTCTGATCGTCATGGCCGCAGTCTGCGACGCCGTCCTATTGGGATACGATGGATACGGACACGGTGGTTACGGTGCTCTGGCTGATGGTTATGCAGGACATCCAGGAGTTGTAGGATATGCAGGATATCCAGGAGTTGCAGGATATGCAGGATATGGCGCAGGACATGCAGTTTCTCATGCAGGTGTTGTCGGACCCGCCGTCGTTCCCGTTGCTAAAGTCGGATATGGTTATGCACCTTACGGAGGATACGGACACGGATATGGCCACGACGATTCCCACGACCATTACGTGAGTTTTTATTTTACGTCTTTCGCTTCTGTCTCTGGCTGCAGTCCCGTCTCGAAGAGAAGCTCGGAGAATGCAGAGTCGGTTTTTCCTGCGATACCACAGAGATACATCAGAGGATTCTTTAAGCGAAACCGATCTATTCTAGGTTAACTCGATTTGACGTAATTCACCGAAGATTCTTTTCTCTGTGTAATTTTTCTTTATCAGCCAATTAATTTCGTTAGTTCTGATTCCTATACTTATAACGCGTCGCCTGCGTACTGATAGGAAAAAATCAATCGATGCTCCTTAGCCTTTGTTTAATCAAGTGCCATTTCTGGGTTTAGGCCTACCCTAAATACGCCTTTGACTATGGCGTCCACGATCCTCACACCGGTGACGTCAAGAGTCAACACGAGGTCCGCGACGGAGACGTCGTCAAGGGTTCCTACAGCCTGAACGAGCCCGACGGCACCGTCCGCGTCGTCGATTACACGGCCGACGACCACAATGGATTCAACGCGGTGGTCAAGAAAATTGGCCACGCCGTTCATCCTGCTCCGGTTCCAGTTGTCAAATACGTTTCGCCGGTTCTTGCCAGTCCTGAACACGGCTACGGATACGGATACGACAAGCACTATTGAGCCGCCATGAGGACATCGTCTTGACCTACTGACTATGTACATACCTTTGCTACCAATCGAATAAACCTACCCTCTTTAAGGAATGGAATTTTTATTTCTCAAGGACTTCGTCCCAAGGTTTTCTAATAGAGGAAAAAGGCTAAATCGATTAGTGCCTGGTTTCCCATTCCGGAGCAGAGACATCCTAAGCGACGTTGCAGCCTAGTAGAGACACGAGCAAGCTAGGCTGCAACGTCGCTTTAGTATCATTGTGATTGTAACATATCTTGAAGTTTGATCCTGACTTTTGTTCGCACGTCCACATATAGAGTTCCGTGAGAAAGCGCAAGAGGGCAGCACGGGTAAACAGAGAAGTAAAAAGCAGCAACTCAATTTCTCATTCTTGTTTAACTTCCCATCGTCCCGCCGCCCCAAACTATCCGAATTTCTCGTTTACGCTGTCCATTACTCACCATTGACTCCTGGAAGAGTTTCCGGGCAATTATACTTGTGCTTTCAAACATGTCCCTCCCGGGGCCAGAAGCGAAACACATCTCGTGTTTTCCGGGGCACGTGTACTGGGCTGAACAGTCCTTGCCGGAATATTCGCATTTCGGTCCTCGGGTATTTGGCGACACGTCGCCCAGATTGCTGGAAGCGAAAGCAGCGACAAATGGACCCTGAAATTGTCACGCAAGGTCCTGTTAGTCTTCTGATAAAGCTCTTCGGATAATTTCTGGCTATGGATTTATTTCGTCTGACAAACTCAGGCAATTTTTCTACTCCTTTCTTCCGAGCAAAACAACGTGAACTTGCGTGATGCCAGAACGAAAATTATTTAAAACTCGTCGTTTTTCGTTTTACCCCCCCCCCCCCCCCCATTAGCAGGCTGCCCGTAAGACGGCTCTAATTATAGGCTTGACAAAAAGTATCTAATAATATTTATACTCACTTTGCCTATCATGGCATCTTTATTCATGGCTTTTTCAAAGAGCACAGAAGCGTAGCCAACGTTATCACTCGATACGAGCCTGTTGGTGTTGTTCATGCTGGTAGGATGAACGGGGAACCAATTAATTACTCCCAGAGGTCGATCATCCACGCCGATAAATTGCAGTTGAGTGATAGTCTTATCCACGTTATGCTCGTACCTTTAACGACACGTGTGTTATCTCTTATCGTGGATTCGTGAACAATTTATTCGTTTGAGGCGACAAAATCGAAATTCTATTCTATACTGACTTGTCCCTTTCAGCCTTTGGGTTGTTCATGTATGCCAAAGGACTTCTGTTGATGTTGGCGTCCAGGACTTGACCGTGCGTCAGGAAGATCCTCGCGGGCACCACTGCGTCATGGGCTCGTTCAATGCTCTGTGGAAATAGATCATGATCTCTATAAGTATCGCTTACAATTTCTTTCCTCTTCTTTGAAATACAGTAGATCGGTCGCACCTTTGTAATTCCGTTAACGAGAGCGTTGAAGGACTCCTGCACGAATCCAAAGGTGGTGACATCGAAGAGAACGTCCATCATGAAACCACCAGGACTGGAGTGCGTGTGGGTTCCGCTTAACATAACATTTTTCTCGGTGTAGATTTTGTCGAAACGCGTCTGCAGCTTCCGAAGAACCTAAAAGTATCAAATTGATCGGATCCAAGGACATTTCAAATTATTAAAACGCTACGATCGTTCTATAGATCGTGACCTGCTAAGCTGCTACGATTAAAGGATTTTCACGCTAAAAGGGTTAAAGTCTTAAAATCTGTCTGTCTTACTGCCGCTCGCACTCCGTGCCCGATCATTGCGCTGTCGACGCTGACAAACACGAATCTCTCTTCGCCATCGTCGATCACGAAGGCCCTTGAAAATGTCCGAAGATGGAGTCCCGTGCCCTTTTGTTCGATCTTGGCATATCCCATCTAGAGTCGAGTGGAAAGTGCAAAATCATAATCAAGGTAAAGTTAGAAGGGCGAGTGGGTGGGAGAGATGCTCCTGCTGTTCTAAGGAAGATCTACTTACAAATACGACTTCCGCTACCGGACCCGTGGTATCGGCAATTCCAATACCGACGGCATAGGAGGCTCGACCAACAGGAAGGAATCCCACCAGGAAGCACAGCAGCGGTACCAGGAAGATCGCACCCGGAGGCCGGCAGCTCGACTTGGAGGCTCGACCTCCGGCCTGCCAGGCATTTCGAGGCTTTGCCGAATCCATTCAGTCCGTTCCAGAATATCTGCCTAGTCGTCCTTTAACCGAAACAGATAATGCATACTAAACTCCCGAACTCGCGTAAAAGCACTTATTAAGAGTTTCCAGGATTTTCGTGTTTGAATACCGTTATCAGTGAACTCATCTTTTTGATCAGCAATTAAAAATCATTATGTGGGTTTAATCCGTGTTCAAAGAAACGACCTTGCAAAGTGGAATAATGCCACTTCCATTATAAATAGACACAGTCGACTGCAGGTTCGTGATTTTTCTGTGAACATTATGTGCACGTGCTCCACGTATTCGATCAAATATTGAATCAATAAATATTCCGAACGCACGATGCTCTAAACGAATTACCAAAACATTTCGAAGAGGATTTCAGGAATTCCAAATAACCCCGTGAGAACGTCAGATTGTCCGACCTTTTTTTACTCTGCATCCAAGTTATCTTGTCGATATTTTAAAGTCAAACATGGTAACAGTGTAGCTTTTCCTCTCGAAGGTTTCCGTTCGGGAAGAAATAAACTACACTGCGACCGTAACGCCTAGAGTCCTATTACGTCTGTTACGTTTCAACCCGTCGGCGCCGAGAAAAAACAAATCAAACGATCCTATAGATCAGTGGAAAAATCTTAACCGTCCGCCAATGGCATCGATCGAACGACGTCCATATGATTTTAGAGGAACTCGTTTGGATTGATGTGTCATGAAGAGCGGATGGTGTGCGTAAGACAAGGTCAAATATCAAGAACGCTAAAACCCATGAGTTAAAAAAGATAAAGTCAGAAACGTACAGTCCTCGTAAAAAGTAATAGGATCGTTAACAAAGTTTGGTCTTTCTCTCATTTCCGTGGGCAAGCGACGCCTTTTACTCTCAGAAGTTGGCTTTAGGAACGCATAAGGAACTACGAGGGAAGTTCGAAATTTCGCTTTCGGCGGTCTGACCTAGAAAGAGGTTGCTGGAGAACTGCTTTTACTTTCGGGCCTCGGCCGAGCTGCAGGTGAAACGGGACAATTATTGATTACTCCCAAGAAACTAATCGATCTTATAATATAAGATGCTTCTTAAAGCACGTGCTCCATTTTCATATTTATTTATTTAAATCTGTAACCGGCACGCGGGCAAGGGGTATGTGGGGTATCCATCAAACGACTTCGAAATCATCGTTGGAAAACAATGAGCTTTCGAATTTCGTAATTAAACCCTGTTAGAGCACTCGAATAATTCGAGTGACTAAACGACATTTCGAACACACTTATTCCCATTCGCAATCGTCATCCGATTCTCATCGCAATCTCGAATTTCATTTCTTCAGAATCCAAAGCCAACGATAAATCGTTAAACTCAGTCGCTATATGCGAATCAAGCAAAATCAACTCCAAATAAATTATTCAATAAGGGGGGAATCCCCTAATTCATAAATCTTCATCGGTTCACCCGAATATCACAAGAAGCACGTGGTCTTACCTAAACGTGCGCACTCGTCGCGAAAGCGTCGTCGTAGTCGTTGCGCATGACGATCAGTTACGTACATACGTAGTACTTGGACGCGTCGCGCTGAGCGTCGACGAGGTTTCCGATGTTACTTGCAACAAACCGTTTCACCATTTCAACCGAACTACATCGTACGTTGTTCACGGACGGCGGAAAACGGCTGGCGAATCGATGCAGCGCGTCCCTTTATATCCAAATACGTCATGCAGACCGACTGCTCCGCGAACACTCGACTAGACTCCTGGCAGCAGCGCCTCCATTTTTAATCTCAAAGGATTCGACGTAGCTCGCCGGCCAAACTGCGGAGCACCCGAACTGTCACAGGATTCGGAGGACACTCGGTGGTCGGTTGAGTTCAAGCGCGATTCAACTGGCAGCGCTTGATAAGAAGGATCGCCGGAACGAGAGTGAGAAAGGAAACGCGATGCCGAACGAGCAGCGCGGCGTGACTGGCAGCTGCTGGGTGGCTCTTTGGTGCGGAGCGGCAAGCAGCACACGCAACACATCGATGCTCTACGATACTACGATAGTTTTGCTGCTGCAGGAAGGGGAACCAGAGGCAGCGTCGCGTGTGCTTCCATCATCTCGGACGACACGCTGCTCATCGCTTCTCTCTTTCTTTCTCTGTCCTTCCTCTCGCGCTGCTCGTCCTTCGTCGCTCTTCGAATCATCTCTGTCCGCTATAGCTATCTATACGAGTTCCGCGTAGCTATTAGTAATATACAGAACATTCTCGAACAATGGGCTGTCCTTTATTCTTGAAACACGTGGCTCGACAGTCATGACCGTCACGACCAGTCACAACAAGTTGCATGTGGGTCTTTGTCCAGAGGAGTCCAGTGTCTCTCTGATTCAGTGCTGACTTCATGCGCTACGTTCGATAAATCGAAGTTCGAACTGCGGAGTAAAGCTGCATATAACGGCTTTCGCTGTTTGCGCATGCGCAGACACGGCACAGCCCTCGAAGGAACGAGGACTCGACGGTTGAAAGACGAAGGAGCTTGAGAGTCTTGTACTTGCTTTTCTTTGGCCATCGGACGATATTTGCTAAATCAATTAATGAATTTAAGTCAGAGTCGTTTGAATTATTTCCTTTAAATGAAAATTAATTATTTATTATTAACAGTAGGAACGGATCATTGCTATTTATATCCGAGATGCCTATTTCGTTTTGGTTCATCAAAACGGACAGTACGAAAAATGTGAAGGAATTGAATTTTAAGGTAATCAACTTTCTAAAAATGTTTTAAAACTTAAAAGTTTATCCTTTTTCGATGTATTTCGAGAATTATGGAGATATCCAAACGAGTGCCGATTTGCTCGATTCCTTGGAATTTTCATTAGTCACTGGACACGTAATTATATCTAAGACATTTACGGGGAAATCTCTCACTATTCGTAATAATTTTTATACAAAGACAAACTACACGAAATTCTCGATGATTTTCTTACTTCGTATTCACGGTTGCCTTTACTTTTTTTCCTGCGACCACCGCATCCGATATGATAAGACTGCCAGATTTCAGAGTGGCGCACGTTATAGACGAAGAGCAGGGATATATATACATCTGCGTCACGGGTCAAGTGGTACATCAGACGATGATTCATTCATTTTATAGATTTTTTATTCAGATAAAAAGCAACGTAGCGTACAGCGTTGTACCATTACACAATCTACTGGTAGGTTATCGGTAATATTTGAGTGAGATGTGGGTCGAGGTGAACCACTTTGAAATTATGGATGTCCAGCCAGATAAGATTTTCATTAATCAATTGACGAACGTGTGTGTACACGTTTTATCTGTGCTTCTGTAGCCACGCAGAGGAAGCCTTTTATCAGGATTACCTTTTAGAGCAATGAGTATTATCTCGCCCGAAAGCAAAGAGACTACTCGTAACCAGTTTTGCGGGAATTCCAAGAAGAAACACTTTCGCTTCAAAAATGAAGCTTCGAAAAAGTTACTTCAAAAATGCAACGCAACATTTCTATTTCACTGGGAATTCTACTGGGATGCTAAAAATATTTTTTCTTCGTGGAGGAGGAATCGCTCGAGACCCGCATGAATTTTATTATTTAAGGAAAATTTATTTTGGCTGCATCCGGCCGGGAAGATAACTCACGTTGGAGTGGACGTCCGAATTCGTCGGTCGAGAGCAAAAAAGAAGCTGGAGACACAGGGGTAGCGTTATTCGTCTTCTTATTCGAACGAGCATTTTTTAAAGTCATTCCATCGACCAGTTATCGCGCAAACTTTTATCTGCCGCACAAGTTTAATTTTAAAAAAGCAAAAGGAAATTTTCTTTATAATAAGTAAACTTTGAAAATGATATAAGACTTTGAGAATGAAATACTAATCCGCTAGTAATTAAGTGTCAACGAGTATCCAGTCTTTGAAAAGGATGATGAACGGTGACCGAGCCACTTCGAATTCTGCATCTCCTGAGAAATAATATTGTCAGGGCCGCAGCGACGTTTCGCGGTTATTTATCAATCCCGCGTAAAATTCCCTAAGGAGGAGCTCCGTCGCTGCTTTCGTCGTCAAGAAACTTCGCACAGCCACTCTTGGCACCGGAGAAAGTAGGAGGAAGACAAATTGCGCAATAGCGATAGATTACCGGGAAAGGGAAAGGGGAATTTAATAGCATCGAGTAGAGCTTTCGAATGCCGATCGATAAGGCTATATATATATTGTAGTGTTGATCCGACTCGCTGCAATTTTACCGAATTATTTTGCATCGGTTCGTCGACACTTTAGGATCTGGCTAAGAGCAGATCTGCTCGAATCAATCGATCGCAACGATTTCACGCCGAATCAAACTGAAAGCAGGAAATCGCAATCCGAATCGTCTCGACGTTCCTCAGATTGGCAAACCGTTTAGGTTTTATCAGGAGTTTCGAGTCTTTAGAATTTTTCTAATCATCCGCTTTCTTTCAAACTCTTGCACGTAGGGTCGATACCGAAGGATTCTTTTTACTTTTACACCGTTTTTCGATTCTCTACGTTAACAATGTCTTTGGCTGCGCTGCTCTTATATTTAATTGAAACTATCACGAGACGAAATGACGCGTGAGACACTGATCTTGCATTGGTATTCACGGTCATCTTTGAACGCACGGACCGAAATACTAATTAGAGGCCTTCGGTTACCGTTGACAATCAACGTATTTGTGAGTGTGACCTTAAAGTTTGTTCCACTCAAGCACGATAACTTTGTCCGAGACATGCAAATTTACTCCCATCCATATAAAAAATTGCCTAAGGGAAGTCGAACGATGCGACAGGCCGGATTGCCGAATTCTTAGAGCGGCTGAAAAATTTAATATTCTTCAAGGATTCCTGGGCGAACCTCAACATTTTTTACATGCTATACCCACTTATGCGAAATAATAAAGATGAATGTTTGTATTTATAGATAGTACTAGCTCTTGCGGCAAACGCAGCACGAACAGTGAATTTCGTGCTGAAAGCCATTAAAAATGTGATTAAATCTTGTGATTAAATAAAAGATATTCTACAAAAATACAATATAAAAATGAAAAATCTTGGTTGCGCACGGAAGAGAGCAAAAACTGACAAGGAGACAATTAGAGGAAAAGAGGAGGTTGCCAGGTGTGAAGAAGGGGGGGGGGATTTAAGCTAGACGGAAGAGGAATCGACGCACGTGCGAAATTCCCCTACCTTTGCGCGCACCGACATTCTTCGGCGTTGCGCTGGCGAGTCAAATTTCGTATTCCTAATTTTGGAGTGTAAAGAAAAACAAAGAAATCCAGAGGATCCTCGAACAAACGTTTTACGAAACAGGCATTTTGCTGCTGAGAATTCCATTTTCTTGGAGATTACAGTTTGATGAATTGATTACAAGGCAACGAAGGATCCTATCGGAATCGACTTAAAGGCAGCAGCTGCCAGGGGCTGACGCAGACGTTCCTAACTTCGGGTGGCACTGCGAGCGTCGTTCTGCTTTCACAGGGACGCGAGGATTCTGTCAGGACTGGAAGTCAATTTGAAATTTAACGAATCAACCGTCGACTGCGAACTTGACGTGGACAGTCAGTAAGATTCCGTAAATTGTAATGCGCTGCGCTGCATAAAATTGAAAACCGCTCAATTGCCTATTCGGAAATCATATGAATATTTAAAAGGAGAAGGAAAAGTAGATTATTCATAAAATTATAGCCGCTAGCAACCGTGGCCATTCACCCGCGCTGTTTGCCTACACGAAAGAATGTGAAAGAATAATGCCTTCTTCGCATTATTTGCTGACACCCGATCAGCCACGCAAAGAATTCACTCGCCTTGCCACGAATTTACTTCCTTACTGCTTGATGGAATCGCGCGCCGTCAACAACTCCCCACGAACTTCGGAAAGTCCTATTGTAGCTTCGCTATTGTCCACGAGAATTCCTGCGGAGCAGAAGATCAATTGTGTCGATTAAGAGGAGCTGGAAATTTAAAAATACATTTTGGTGAGTTTGCAAGATCATCGTTAGAATTCAATTAGTGTCGTTATAAGAATTTGAATGGTTCTGGATAACCGATAAAAAATAATTGATTTTTTTCAATCTTATGGGAAATAATTTTGGCGCAGGTAAAAAAAGGCGAAGGTAATGATAACTTCGCGCGAGGATTACCACGTGTCTTCATTGCCAATGGAGGAAATAGCGATTGGTGATGGCGACCGTAAATTCACTGTTGGGTCAACTCATAATTACGGTAAGTGGAAAAATCTTCGAATGCCAGAAACGGAGCCGTAAGAAAATTAAAATTTTTCAGCAAAGCCAACTATCGCGTACTGCAAAGATCTCGGTGCGCAGAGTTACTGGGAATTTTTTCTGCGCTACAAATCCGCAATTTTCCTTGGAACTTTGTCGATTGCACTATTTATGATCTTCATCGGCTCGATAATCTGCACAGCGCCTAATGGTATGTCACAAGTTTCACAGAAACACAATGTCTATTTTTTTTCGATAGAGACCAAGTCTCGACTCTCGTGAGTTTTCAACGAGGTTTGTTAGGCGTAAGTGATGAAATTTCTAATAATGCTCCAGTTACGTGTCCATCTGCATTTCAGCCGCTGCCCAGCCTGATGGTCACGTCAGACAGGATCCTGTAAATACGCAACTAACCACCTTGGAGGATCTTCTCGAGAGTTTAGAGAACATTAACGAAAAGGACTTGGCTCCTGGTCAGAAGGCAAAGGATATTGCGGGTGAATTGGCTGCTCTTAACGAACTAATGAACGCTTTGCCGAAGGAAGAGGATGGACGATCGAAACGCTCTGTGGAAACGACGCCTACCGGTCGATCCTGTAGAGTCAAAAATAACGAGCACTGTAAAAAGATTGCACAAAGGATGAAAAATCTTGTACAGGGTGTTCAGAATCGAGTGAATGAACTGAATAAATTAATGACTCAAACAGGAATTGCAAAAGAAAATGAAATTGAACATTGGAAAATAACGGATATCAAAGACTGCTTCGTTTGCAGTAAGAACTTTGAAAGCGACTCCATAACTTTTTTTGAAAATTCCACACCTGGAGAATTGGCAAATATTTCTGGTGACACCGGGAACACGCACCCCGTAGAAAACTTGAAGAAGGTAGATTCCTTACTCAGGAAATTCTCTAACCAAACTGTCAGCAATAATTCCAGTATCCAAGAGAACAAGAGTAAGGACGATTTCAGACAAGACTTGAAAATTCTAGTGGATCAAGTTATTCCTGAAAAAATCCAGACAGTCTTTTCCACGTCGCCGTCGACGCTACCTGCTAATAACGAACGAATCTCAGTCGAGTCGGATACTATCGTAATTTCCAATTCCACGGAATCCACTACGGTTACATATGCAGATCCAACGACTACCGCTGCAACTTCTGAATTTGAAAATAATTTAGAGCCTGTCACGTCAAGGATAACTCCTATCGCCTTTACGACACAGTCGACTTCTACACGGTATGACGATTTCAAGACTGTAACGACGCCAGGCCATTTCGTGGAGACTACAAGAGAGATAGAGCGCAATACGGTTTCCACGTCAAAAGCGAATCAATTAAACAAAACCCAGGCTGATCTCGTCGTTCCAAACGAGCATTCGTCGTCAACTGTGCGATATGTGAATATTCCTCAAAGTGGAACGAGCCAAGAGAAAACGTCGTCCCAACCTGAAAAATCAGATTCCGCACGTGTTGCTGTATCGCGGATGACAGTATCCACTTCTGAACTTTCTGATCAATCCGAACGTGGGCCGAGGATCGTAACGATTGCGCAACAGTCGAAAGAGAATTTCGAACCGACGGCCATGACTATACCCACAGCCGAAACTATGAAATTCAATCGGCAGACGCAGTATACTCCACCCATTTCTTGGATGCCATATCCGGTCTGTTTTTTCGGCTCTCAAAATGCATCGCCCTTCAGGCACACTGCTGCAGGAAGTTTTGTCATTCCAGCATCTTCAGTTGGTTATCCGCCTAGTCCCATAGGACCAGTTGGTCCTGTTGGTTCGATTGGTCCTGTTGGTCCAGTAAATTCCGTTAGACCATCAGCTTCCAGTGCACAGTTCCCGGCCGGTATGCCGTTCCTCAATATAGAAAATCAAGGACTCCAATACATCCCAGTGCAATCGCCCATCCAGTATGCTCCGACAGTCAACGCAAATCCTGCAATGTTTATTCCGGCCCAGAAAGTGGGACCCACTGGACCAGGACTGCAGAATGTCCATCTGAACCCGGGAAACCAACCCCCCACATCTTCGGGCACACAACCCGGATACTATTACTGCACCTACGTTTCCAATCCGACTTTGCAGTTTCCTGCGGTTCCCAATGTCTCGGAATACCAGCGATCGAGCAGTAGCAACACGTCGGACAACCAGGTTGATGCTCGAGTTTCAATGAACCAGGATCGATCTGGTTATGAGCACATTTTTTCAGGTCCGCTATTGGAGTTTTACTATGTATAGAACAATGCAGAAAAAAATGAAGTTTTCAATATTGCGATTGAGATGGATCACAATGTGTTTCAGATTTTGATGATAATTGTCCACGTGACTCTCGATCGTGTAACGACGGCAGCGCCTGCATCTTGAAGTCTCGATGGTGCGACGGTAACGTCGACTGTGCCGATGTCAGTGACGAAACGAACTGCTCCTGTAGAGATCGCGTTGGAAAAGATCGTATTTGCGATGGATATTTCGATTGTCCGCGTGGCGAAGATGAACTCGGTTGCTTCGGTAAGTTACCGACGTATTTCTTACACGTGTCTGGTCGACGGCAGATACTGAGATGCCGGCAGAACCTCTGCTGCTTTCTCTTAAACCTCAAAGAATAAGCAGATGGAACTGCCGTGCCGTTATCATTCCTTTGGTGTTCCTCTTTACCGACAGATCCAATTATATTAAAGAAGTTTATTATTTATACGGATCATTTTAATTAAACAAGAATTGATCACAGGATGCGACAGACGATCCTTTAGCTGCGACGACTGGACCCGGCGATCGAGATCAATGTGCGTGCCTTTGACGAAACGATGCGACGGCAACAATGACTGCCCAAACGGAAAGGATGAATTGGATTGCAACATTCTGAGTCGTACGGTCAACGAAGATAATGTACGGAATATCTTATATAATCTGCGATCTTACCATAGTCGTGATTAGGACTGATAGTACTCGCAGTACAGTGATAATGACTTTATTGACCTTTCCTCCAGATGTTCATGGTCGGAGATACTTCCGGCTACCTTCACAGAAACTGGCAAGGCCGCTGGTACCTTGTCTGCGCACGCGTCCCTGCTTGGACCATGAGCGCTTGTCTGGCGGAAGTAGGATCGCAAATGCGGTATTGAGTCTTTTAAATTAATCAACTTGAAATATCACTGTTAATATTTTGAGAAGTATTTTTTTTTCGAATTTTCATAAACTCAATATTAATAATTCTATTGCAGTGGCAATCCAATGACTAGTTTCAACAATCATCCTGAGCATCTGTCCATGAGACAGTATCTCGTAGAAACTTCTTCAGGTGAAATAGGCATCTCCAGAAGTTGCCAGAATGGTGCGCTTTACGTTCAGTGTCCAGCAGTCCCGTGTGGCACTAAGGTTTTACCCCATGAGGAGTCTTATCCCACCTATAACATGTACGAGGATCCCTTACTGGGTACTTCACACGTTCCACTTTCCAATGCGACTGAGGAAAAAAATATCGAGATCGGAAATCCCCAGTGGAATTCGACTCTGCAGAAAATAGCAAAAGAGCTAACTGGCAACCATTCGAATATTCGTGATGACAGCGTCGTCCGCTCCGAAGGACGCATCGTGGGCGGCCGTGCCAGTCAGCCAAGGGCCTGGCCATTCCTGGTAGCCATTTATACCGACGGATCCTTTCATTGCGGTGGTACCATTCTAACTGAACACTGGATACTAACTGCGGCACATTGCGTAGAGAAGTGAGTAGCGACCTGATCGACGACGTTTCACCAGGATCTTGAATTCGATAGAATCAAGTTTCTTCCTCTGTAGGTACCACCATCGCTATTACGAGATACGGGCTGGAGTTCTGCGACGGCTTTCGTTCTCACCTATGGCTCAAACAAGACGGGCAGTCGAGGTTGTTTTACATTCCAAGTATAAAAGACAAAGCATGAAAAATGACATAGCTCTGATTAGGCTGAACGAGCCTCTTCACTTTAATCGTTGGGTGCGTCCAATCTGCCTTCCAAAAAGTGACACGGCTGGACCCAATTGGAGAATGGGACCAGAACCAGCGAGCAATTGCATCGTAGCCGGATGGGGCGCCACCATCGAGCATGGTCTGGACCGTAAGTCCATAAAATGGATTCTTTCGTAAAATTCAGAATTTCATCGTTATCAACTGGACCATTATGAGTTGCAGCGGATCATATGAGAGAAGCTACTGTACCGATATTACCGTTTTGCAAGCATCCGGACGATCGCAACGAGGCCGAAATTTGCGCTGGGATCCCCCAGGGTGGAGTAGACGCCTGTCAGGGTGACAGCGGTGGTCCACTGATCTGCCTGTGTGTCATCAAATTAATCGTATCAATTTATTCACGTGAGCTCTCAAGGATCCTCAAATAATAAGGATATAATCTTTACAGAAATCCCCAATCCAGGACGCAGTGGTACGTGGCCGGTATAGTAAGTCACGGAGATGGCTGTGGTCGTCCCGAAGAGCCAGGTGCATATACAAAAGTCAGCCATTTTGTCGACTGGATCGATAACGTAATTAGTAAGTATGTCTGAAGTATTTCTAAGTATCCAGATTGAGGATGAAGATATTGATGATAATCGTTTTGGGTCTCACTCAGTGCGCGCGAATCCTGGACTTGGCGACAGACCACTGCAACGATGTCCTGGTTTCATGTGTCACGGAGAAACCGGGCAGTGCATCCCTGCTGTGCGACGCTGCGATAAAAGGGTTGACTGTCTATCTGTGGAGGATGAGGTCGACTGTCAGACTTACAATAATTTCGATTTCTTCAGAAATTTAAATACTGCCGCCGCTAAAAGTGCAGACGCGGATCTCAGTGCGCCCTCAGCGATTTCCCCAACGGGTAAGGAGATTACTAATAACGTCACAGAGATCAATTGCAATAGATTGTAAGATTCAATTAATCGACTATCAGGTACGGGGAAGACGAACTATTATTTTATATCGTGTCAATACTTAATAGAGCGTCCTTTTTCCGATATGCTTTCTCGTTCGAGAGTAGTAACTCTCGCCGTAGAGGGAAAAGAAAAAGAAAAAAGAACATGAAGTCACTGAACGAGTTTGAAGAAACTACGTGTTCACACGCACGCAAGGGCGTTTCCTACAGTTTTCTGTGCTTTAAAATGCAATGCAGCCACTTGCAGCATTAATTCTTGCATATTCGTTTTGGAGAACAGATGCGCCTGCAGCCGATGAGTTTCCTGTCAATGCATCCGTTCCCGAGAATTCGAGAAATTTTCTGAATTTGACTACAAGCCGGCCCGCCGTTCCAGCAATTAGAAAAACATCATTGCCAACTCCTATCGACAGTCATTTTGTGTGCACGAGGTAAGTGCATCTGCGTGCGGTTCCATTGCAGCATATATTGATTCGATCTTTGCGATGCAATTAACTTGCCTCGATGTGCAGGATGCTGCAGCGACTGCCGAATAGTAAGCGATGCAATAAAGTGATTGACTGCGAAGATGCAACCGACGAGGAGAACTGCACCTGCAGGGATTACTTGCGGAATCTCCAACCAACTGCAATCTGCGATGCACACGTCGACTGTCACGATGGAAGCGACGAGGAGAATTGCCGTAAATATTATTATGTCATTATGTGGAAATATTATATTCGAAAACAAGACGCCAACGACGTAGAGAGAAAATATTATAATTTCAACATTTTCGCAGATGCCTGCGATCAGAATGAATTTCATTGCGTAAGAAGTGGGAAGTGCATTCCGTTAGATGGAAAATGCGACAGAATTGCTGACTGCCATCTCGGCGAGGACGAACAGGACTGTTGTAAGTAGTAACAAAGTTATAGGACGTTGTTCCTCATCGTCATTAATACTACGGAAATGAAAACGCAGTACAGTTGCACGGATCTGCATAGAGATGTGGAATTGCAAGCATGCGCGCACTTACGGTATCTTCGATAGGAAAGGTCCTTGAGGCTGATACAAATTAATATTTCAGTTTCGTTGACCAACGGTAACAGCGTCACCGTCGATCGGGAGGGACGACCGCAATTGAACATGCAGGGAATCGTGAGTCAGTATCAGAATGGCCAGTGGCGGCCATTTTGTTTTCACACTAATGAGTTCGCTTCGAATGACACGGAAGAGGAGAGAAGCATAGGGCAATACGTGTGTCATTATCTTGGATTCGAGTAAGAGAGCTTTTGCTTCGTCCGTTCGGACTAGCAAATTTTTTACGGAATCCTGCATAAACATATAACACATTTATAAATATTCTGCGATTGTTTCATCCCAATCAGAGACCAGATAAATACCACTAAGACGATAGTGAATGATAAGACGATCGACGCGATTCCGTCTGCCGCTCGCGGTGTCGTCAGCTACGGGTATCCAGACATTGAAGTTGCACAGAGTATTGACAGTGCTGGCGACAAGAGCTGCATCAGTTTGTACGTTAAATGCAATCCCACTCTAAACACTAGTATCAGCAATCACCTGGTGAGCATTAAGGATACCGAGAATCCTAGCTACCTCTGGCCCTGGCATGCCGCCATCTTCGTGGACGGCCGTTATCATTGCTCGGCCGTACTCCTGGAGCACAGTTGGCTCCTTACCAGTGCGCGATGTGTCGAAAATATAGAGTAAGCAATTCTTCCGATTTATCGCATTTGACAAGGTGACGTCTAGAGGTCATGGTGACGTCTTCATTGACCTTGCAGTTTAAGGAGCAATTATACAGCAGCTATGCTAGGTCTCTCGCAATCGTTCTTGCACGTGGATGGTCCGCATCAGCAAGTTCTTCCAGTCGACGAAGTGAAGCTCATTGAAAAGACAGACGCAGTACTACTGCACTTGCAAGATCCGGTAAATGTAACGCGACATGTGCAGCCTATATTCCTGAATAAAAGGTACCTGCCACGGCTTATTCTCTTAATTATTTTGGAGTTAACAAAGCAACGCAATGCTCTTTCAGAATGCACCCAGCATCCGACAAGTATCCTTGCGTGGCGACTGGATTGGATGACAATGGCCGCACAAGAACAATATTTTTACAAGCAGACATGACATGCTCAACCTGCAATCGCTGCTACAAGAGAAGTCATCCACAAAATTGTTTTGTTGGTTACAATAATTATTGAAATCTACCTTAAGGAAACATTCCTAAAGATGATGATGTTCATTCCGTTCGTTTATTTTCAGAACGAAACGTCACCTCCTTGGAGTGGGACGATAGTCTGCCAATCTTCATTTGGGTGGTACCCCGCTGCCGTTTTTCACGAGGAAAATGGTTACTGCGGCTTTCAAGAAAAACGGACTTTGACAAGTATAGATTTCATAAACGCTCGTCTTGCAGAGGCCATAGGTATCTAAGGAAGATCATGTGTATATTATACGTGTATAAGTATCGTTACTCAAGCGTATACGTAACTAACCCATTTATCTATCTTTCAGATGAAAAACAGAACGTCGCCAAGGAATTGGCAAAGTGCGATGGATTCCGATGTCTTCTGGGTCAGTGCGTCTCATGGGATCGAATCTGCGATGGAGTTCCCGACTGTCGTGATGGCGCAGACGAAGCTGCTGATTTTTGCAGAAGAAAGAAGGATCGTTGTCGTGCCGATCCCACCGACGCAATCGGATGCAGTAAGTAATCTTCGTTAAAGATCACTCTTGCAACTGCAGAGTCTTTTGTCAACTTACAATGCAATTCGCTATAGGATGTTCCAAGTCGGAATTGCGTTGCGCAAACGGGGAGTGCGTACCGAAAGAACATTTTTGTGACCACAAGGTGGATTGTGCGGATGGATCTGACGAGCCGGCTAACTGCACTTGCGCAGCTTATTTGGAACTGACGGCGCCAGAAAGGATTTGTGACGGAACGCGTAATTGTTTCGATAAGACCGATGAAGATCCGGAAACATGTTACTGCAAGGACTCCAGCTTCAAGTGTGGCAAGTAAGAGAAAGTCGAGGAGTATACAGCAGTTTCAAGGAGTTTGGCAAATAACTTCCTAATTTAATAATGTTCTTTGTCTGTTCAGGATGAATGGAACCGAATTGTGCGTGCCGCAGGACTTTGTATGTGACGGTCAACAAGATTGCTTTACAAATAACGACGAGGCTCAGTGCAGAACAATAAAAGGATCGATCAGCGATCCGTAAGTATAATTTTGCCAATTAAAGGAAGCAATTCGCCAAATTGTCACTTTGAATAAATGTATTTACGTGTAGATATACATAATTCTCAGTCTTAAGCATTGACCAATCCGGTTTGATCGTTGAAGGAGAAAAATTACATGAATGATTTCAGTCCCGGTACCGGTGAGGTAATGCGTCGTTTCCACGGTGTGTGGCATACCGAGTGCTTCCATTTACCCGTGACCTCCCCGACGGAAGTCGAGGAACTCTGCAAAAGTTTGGGATACAAGACAGGCAGGACGCTCACTGAAAGGAGGAGTGCCCTGGAAGAATATGGCGAGCCCAGAGTGGTGGAGCTGGACAATTTCTACATGCTCCGTGTCAACGAGAACACCTGGTTGACTATGAGGAATGACAAGCCTCTGGCCAGGTTGGCGTCGCCACGGGAAACCTGCCATCGGCTGCTTGTCAGTTGCGTCTAAGCCCTGTACCACCAATTTATTCGATCCCTGGCATCCTCGTCGTGGCCGTGTTGACTCGATGACTATCAGAGGATTTTCTCAATTTTGAAATACACGATCGAACCAATCGAATGAGTCGCTTGAGAATGTGAATGGTGCCGCTGGAGGTTTGAGGTTGCCTGAGACGAGCAGAGGGACAAGAAGCTGCTTACTTATAGCCAAGGAGCAGCCGTTTGCCTTCAACGTCAGCGACCCCATTCGCTACATTCTTTCCCCGCTACCTCTACTCCCTTTCTCTCGTCTTGTCTCTCTGATCTCTCGTAGGCTTATCCATCCTCGGAGCGTTCGAGATAGCACCGATGCACCACCGATGCACCAGCGACGCAGCACCAAAGATATGCAGTTCCGGATCTACGTGGAGCACGTGTTTCCCTCCCACCTTGACAATTGGTGACCACGCTGCAAATCGTTGGCACAGAATGAATCCACCAATTCCTGACTGCTAAAATTAAAAGCCTCAGTTCATTAATACGTTCATATAACCATTGTTTCTCAAGGTATCTCATAAAATTGCATGCAATAGGGAAACTCCGTGAAGCGTTTGCTGACCTTTGTTATAGATCCAATCGTGCAATAAATTCTCTCTACAAGGTTAAAAGCCACTGTCAATTGTCGTGTAACGAGTAACGAAAGTTATCGTTTCCCAGCTCTTTTTTTTTCATCCGGCTCGAATCTCCTTTCCAATCATCAACTAGCTACGCCTCGCGAGAACGTCATCGCTAAAATGACGATAGTCCTCGTAGTGTGATTAATGATGAGTAATGACCATCCGCGGAGCAACCTCAGTCGGTATCTTCCTGCACAAGAATAACAGAGTTACTCGGCTCCTCGTGTTTCCGGCGATGTGACAGTTTATAAAGGGGGTACCTTAGCTTTAAAATTTGACCCGAAACCGGTATACGCCCTTCGATTATGTAATCAATGACGTGCCACAGGCATGTGTAATGTCGCTTCGAGATGTACCGTTCACCGAGGCTGCGTGAGTCGGACAAGAGCGAAGTGGGGAGAGGCGGAGAATGGCAAGAGGAGAGCGACGACTGAAGAAGTAGGAGGTAGGAGAACGCTGTGGAATGTGTGAAGTCCTCATTACGTATTACCTACACAGTATATTCGCTAGGTGCCTGTATTCTCGAATCATATTGGTTGAGTCAGAGTCAGGCACTTGACTTCCGCCATCGGTGGTCTTTAACGCTTTGATTTGCCGGGAAGAGAGGTGAGACAAAGATAGGCGAAATTCGACGAATCTGCATGCGTCTTACAGTTGCTACGATAAATTCCATTCAAATTAATTGGAATCGATCGCAAAGAAAAATTGAAGCGAACGTCTGCGTTTCAATGACTGAATGACAATGAGCAGGCATAAGATAGCGCGCAAACGAAAGATGTGAAATCGCATACGGTGCGTGAGAGTTCGGCACGTTCAGGTGCGAAGCTCAACGCACGGCTGGTACCGTTACACTTGACAGCAGCTTCCTGTACGCTGCCGACCTCCGGCTTCGTCGATTCGTTTCTGCATTCGCGTGCAACTGGTCATCGAGCACTTTGACTTCATCCACGAGGCTTCCAGTCCTCGTAGGTCGTCCTCCTGACCGACGCCAAAACGTTCATAGGGCGCATCACTGTGCGAAACTCACCGCAGTGAAATGCGCATTTTAATTAGGAAAAAGAAGAAAAGAAAACGAACGTTTTCCTCGAACTCGCAATGACCTGGAGACAGATTTGAAGCTCTTCGAGTCGCGCGAGTATTAAGCTGCTAACGGTAATTCGGTACACTCGCGGTTCACACGTGATTTTTCATGGCGTTAAGAATTTCAAGAATTTCTTCCCATGCGAATTTGTGAAATCTCCAAGAAAATGGCTAATACTTTTGGAAAAGGAGAAAGATTCCTTCCGTCATCCTGAGTCAGTCCAGAAAGCAGCCAAGATTTAAACTTCCTTGACCTGTATTATCTTCGGTAAAGAGGTTACGTGGCACGTCACGACCTTAATTCCTGAAGAGGTTGAGTGCTCCGAGGAAGGCCAAGAGGGGCGCCAACCAAGGTGGCGTCGGCGGGAGTAACGAGCGAGTTTACGTGACGGTGTGGCTACACAGTAGAGCGCGCGTTAGCTGGTTGTGAGTAAGTACACCTGCGAGCACGTCTCCTCGATCGACCAACGGTTTCTCGGGGGGTCGACGCCCTGACAAAACTGCCTAATCCTTAGCCGGTCACACTCGTGGCTAACCTAGCCTAACCCAATCCCTAATTCCGACGATATTCGAAGAATGTTCATCGGCCCGTCGACTGCGAACAAGCAGCAGCAAGCGCGTTCGAGCAGCACGAAACTAGGAGAGGCGCACGCGTGCGCATGCGCGCCAGCGTAAGTGTCTCCCTCCCTGTTACTCGGGACTCTTCGGCATTTTATCAAGTAACCAGATTAATTCTGGTCCATGCACGTACTGCGATTAGATGAACTCCTTTTACGGGTACAAATAATAGTCAGGAACGAATGGATACCTGTAGGTGGACTAGTGCGACTACTTGCTCGAATTATTTCGAGGCGATCAAGGACTCCGTGAGATATTGGAGTTGCTTGAGCTTCTGGATCAGCGCTGTCGCAAGTCTTCCCTGCTAGAGTATGTCTAGTCACGATTCTTGTATATCCTTTTCTTTCAATTTTTTTCAGTGGGTCAGGAGACGGACACCTCTAAGTTTTTGCGTTGAATCTTTTTCTTTCATAGATCGCGACATTGTTCTCAGGATGGATAACCTAAGGTGGATGTGATGGACGTTACGTAGGATTGCGACTTCAGAATCACAACGGGTTTTCTGACTGCTCCTTACTGTTATATGATGGGGCAAAATACACGTCACTGGTTTCGCTCTATTCGTTCGTAATAACATGATCTGGCCTACGCGATTGGACCAACTGCTACGCAAGGAACGGACGTAGGACTTTTCGAACGCTGCACGAACCTCGACTGAACGTTAGAAGCGACATGAATCGCCCTTTGGGTGGCTTAAGGAATGCAGAAAACCGTTTATAGATCACTGGTTCAACGTTGCGAGTCAATAAGTGTATAATAACAGAACAAACAGACTGTACCTATAATATGCCGCTATGCAATGCGTGCAGCTGTGTGTATGTGAGTGCGTAATGACTGCTTGCACGTCTATCAGGATACCGAAGGAAACTATATTCAAGGATGACGATCCTTTTTGAAACGGTCATAGGAAATTCCCGTTACAAACTGTATGATAATCACGACTGGCACAGACACGCAAGAAGTGTTGATATGGCAAAGACGATTGAGGACCTCTTGCAAATTCTTTTTCATAGATTTCCGTAATGTATTTTTTTAAATATCCCGGCTCTTACTTTACCGGCAAGGAGATAAATCGATCGTGCAAAAGAAAAGAGCAAGGTGGAGGCGAGTTAACGGTAATATTTTATTGCATGGCATAGCATGAAATACGTGTAAGGCAACGAGTTGCATATTACGTGCAATCTATACAAGGTTCACGTTAACGAAGAACGTTCTTTGTCGAGATCCTAAGGAGTTTCAGCGCCGCGTATCATTGTCAGACTGAATTCGCCAATCATTCGAATCACTCTTCGTACGCGTATCAGAATTCGATCATCCTACTTTCATCGATTAAATACAGTCCGAAACAAGAAGTTATAAGGATCAACTGGTACATGACCTAGTTCGTTTCTCCTGACAGCACTAGCAACTAAATGCATTTCAGGGGCGACAGTAATTTCAGAACTGCAGACTGCAGCACGTCAGCAGGTCGATCTACGGTGCGATGCTCAGCAGAAATCGAAAGGATTCTCTAGAGAACTGGCAACGTAATGAAAAGAGTTGCGCCACTGTGCGAGGGTAGGCGCCACTTGGCAGCTTCGCTAAAGAATTTTCAGGGTTCGTAGGCATCCTAATCACAATGCTTTCCTTTTATTTCCAAGCTGAAGGAGGCAGCAGTGCGCAGCGAGAGGCGTCATCTTCGCGATGGTTCGCGTGCAGCGCGAGTTGCCGGGTTGAACGCCTCCAAGTGCAGCAGACCCAATAAGTGCCAGCGGAGACTATCTAGTTGGGAGCTTGCCACGATTATACATAGTTTTTCTGCAGAAGTATTCAAGCTCGTGCTGGCTGCTCTCAGGTACGGAGTCGCAGGGGATTGCGCGTGCCAAACGCGAATTCAATCCCGCTCCAGGATATCGAGAGAATGACTCGTCATCGTGTCACGATCAGTAGCCAAGCTGTAATTTATTAAGAATTATTTTAATTCCTGAATTGCTTCACGATATAAACGTAGATACCTGTCTATGTATGGCTCCACCAACTGCAGAATCCTCCATTAAGTATTAAGCTAGGACTTGGTAAAATGAAAATCGAGAGCGTCGCCATGAATCCTCGCAACCGATTAACGGAAAACTTTAAATAAATTTATAGTTTGTCAATAAAAGCTTGCTTCTCCAGGCGTCGATATCTCCGATCACGAGCGGGAGTGAACAGTGAATCATAATGAATTGTTATCGCCACCAGCAGCCACTGTGTTCGACAGCCTCGCAGTCCGGAGATACCTCGAAGCGTACTCTAAAATGGCCAATGGCCGAGCTGAGCCGAGTTGAGCCGAACTGAGCCGAAGCAGCGATCGTAAGATTGCCTGAGACTGCCTCCATGCTGTTCGGACGATTCTCCTTGGTCTCCGTGAGGCCCTGTCTGCCAGGAACCAGCCAGCCAACCAGGTAGCGCCGTTCACCTTCGAGAGCCGAAGCCGAGTCCTCGGTGAATCCCTGTCCCTCACAGTCCCTCAGTCTTGAGGTGGTGACCTGGGGGGAAGGAGCTCTATGACCCTGAATCGTTACGTTCGGCGTCTGCTATTCTACCTTAACTTCTTTCAAACTTTATTTAATAAATCTCGGCCTCCAAGTGCTTCCGGTAGTAAAAACGAACTCTCGTGCTACATAAAAGCTTTAGAAATTTTTCGCCTCGACGAGTTTTCGTGACTTTCCACGAGTACCGGGAAGTGTAGTGCTGTTCGACGTAACACGAACTGTCTACTGGTGCTTTTTAAAACTATTTTATAATCAACTCGTGTCCACGAATCGAAGTACAAGAGTGTTCATGTACCCCGTACAAATTATATCCTAGGACTTGGGTGAAAGCACCAGCACACGTAAGCACCTTATTTCTAAGAATTCATATCGGATAAACAATCGAATCATTAGAATTTTCATTACCATAAAAATGTCTGTCATCCTCCTGCGAGACGCTCGGATCATGGTTCATTTTGATATTGTGTATTTTATAAGAATTTTTCTATTTTGCTGAATGATTTTCGAATGGAGGCTGTTCGTATGCTGATGACAGGACCAAATTCGCACGAACATTATAAGATTGGGGTAGTTACGAAAGGTATTTTAGGATTTCGACTTTACCATGAGTCTGCGATTACTCGTTACGCACGAATGCCTAGGCAGAATCAAATTACGCGATGAATTGCCATCGAGACTGGAGAAAATATCTAGATGGTAATATAGTCAATTCGTAAGAATCCGGTATACATAACAGGAATTTCTCTAATAAAATTCTAGGAATAGTCTTAATCCGTCATAACTTTGAGAATGTTCGTAGGCAAGTGCACAGGGCTCGTGTGAATACCGGTATTTGGTACAGCATCCAATAGTGAGATAAATTCGGTCAAGGGGCGTACCATACTGCGGGCCCTCTGGGTATTATAAGCAGGCAGGTAGATAGGTAGGTAGGTGCAGGTAGGTAGATGCGTAGGCTGTAAGGTATAAAAAGACTGATGGACCGAGAGCAGGGAGTCTTTAAATACTTGAATATTTTCCACTCAAATAATTGTTTGACGCTTGATTAAAAACAAGAACAATTTGAGTCACACGAGGTATTTAGAATTCACGAACCTAAAGCTTGACATTCGATATATTCGCACCAACGAGCACTCTTGTAAATTTCAAGGTCGAATCGCGTCAAGAACGAAAATTACTTGAAACATAATCAGGAAACTTCAAGTATACGTCGCAACCGATATCTTTGTTGATCTCTAAAGAAAAAGAAAAAAACGACTTTGAAGACGAGTTTTTATTCAACAAGCTTTTGGATACGCATCTTAAAACAAATGACCATGAATCACAGGTAATCGACAAATAATTCCCGTGTATCCAAGCATATTTACTTTAATATCGGCATAATTTCAAGCAGACATTTACACGGATGCGTAACGCAATAAGAAATGCCCATTAGCTGGTGTCTATTGTATAGTTATATTAATAATACTTATGACAAATATACCGTTGTCTTATCAAGAGAATCGATATTGGGTCAGTAAATTTTACAAAATTCCACCATAATGCAAAGAGATGGGGAAGAGTTTTGGAGAATTCGTTAATGCGTTAACGGTAGCGTTCGGTAATTGACGTCGCTAATATAAGAGAAAATCGAGAGAGAGAGAAGTAGAAGGGGAGTAGCGAGGGATGCGCAACGTGAAGAAATAAGTAAGTACACGTAAGTCAGTTACAGTTAACAAAGGCAGCCAATTACCAGTGTATATCCAGAGAGAAGGCGCGCTAGCGTAGATATCTGTATACATGCATAAGAAGCATAACACGCTATCTTCGGAATACGCCACTTAACCAACTATTTAGAACCGGCTATGTAGAACGCGAGCAGTGTACCGAATTGCAGACGAACCGTATTTGCCATTACAGAGACGTCGTCTTTCCCGGCAGTGCTAAAATCAAAGTCCACAATAATTTTCATGAAGAATCACAGGAGAAAAATGGAAACGACGTTGAACGGAAACTCGTGCGCTCGAGTGACGAGAATAATACTAAGGCTCCCCAAGGAGAAACAGGATTCATTGTGCATGGGACAAGAGGAAGGACCAAGGACCTTTACACAAAGCCCTCCTTCTGAAACTTCCTACGAGGCAGCTTACCACGGCAACTTTTTAGTACATCCATCGTCAAAAGTACAGAATTACGAACTACGCTAGATAATAATCTTTAAAATCTTCAATCCTCAATACGTAAATTCTCTCTGTCGTTGGTCATCGTTCAAGAGATAACTCCAATGACCTTCGCTTGTATTGGGTTATGTTTGGCTATAGTATATCCGTAGTGATCTCACCCTCGACCTTGAGTGTCGAAGAGGGCTCCAGCCAAGTACAGCTACACCTAGCGGCCGAAAGTCGCACGTCAGAGAAACGAGTTTACGTGGTTTATCGAGAGAACGTGACACCTGCGAACGAGGTAGGAGCGGGGCCGGAGCGGCAGGAACGGGACAGAAGCGGTAATGGGAAGCAGAAGCAAAAGCAGAAGAAGAAGAGAAGAACGAAGGAGTGTAAAGAGAGAAAAATGAAATGAAGACAAAGTATAATATAGAAGTCGCCTGATACACCGTTATATTTTGTTCCGTTCGGTTTCGTTCGACGATCATCGTGTCTCGGTAGTTTCCTCGTCCAAGTTCCTGCGAGCTGAATGTAGAGTCGATTCCTTAAGCGTTTCCCCATGAAGAACGATTGACCGGGGCTTCCAGGGTGTCGTCCCCGGTATTGACCTGACTTATATAGTCAACCCCGACAACGATTGAACAGCGAGTCCATCTAAGGTACCGGAAGCGTCGCCTGGACAATGGCGAGCGGTACTTTGCAGCGTGATCAGTTTGCTCCCTTCTTGTCCCTGCTCTACCATAGACTATCTACCATAAAGGTGGAGTAGTGGTACATTCCTGCGTATCCACTTCCATCCTGATCTGGAGTCGGGATAGGTTCACCAAACCCGATTAAGCGGAATAGCTGCTTTTACTGATTGGTGAGTATAGAGGAACGGGTATCGCCGAGACGTAGGATATCATCGTCTGGAAATATGCAACCGATAACCCGGCAATCTAGCGTACGTGGTATTGCGGACACTTCCTGCGACGGAGACCGTTACCTGGGAGTTTGTCAACGGGGAGGGCTATAGCGCTCGAGTACCAGTTACGATCAGGATTATTACTATATGCATGTAGAAAAGAGAATTCCACAGAATCGCCACGTGCGACCAGCTGTCTTGCCATCTCTAATGGGTATTGCTGCCGTTGGCACGAGTTCGCCTTTGAAAGTAATTTTAAAATAACTTGTCATTCGATGAACCATTTTTTCGTTCGGCAAAACGATGAAAGTGGAACAAAAAAAAATTACGGAAAGCTTTAAACGTTGTACCAATTATCGGTAATTATGCGTAAAGTTGTATCATTAATGATTAGCGGGCAACTGTTCGCAAGTGATCCCGCTCTCCTCAGGCTGTCCTCGCCGGAGCGTATCGTTGCTGAATGTTTCTTGAATGCAGCATCGAAATCACCGTTGGCTGGCCTACTGCTGCCGCCGCACGTATCGCAGCGCCGCCACCGAATTCTCGCTTCGCGTTTTCACGCTGTTACGACTACGCGCCAGACCGTTAGCTAGTCCGATTTACTAGAATACGATAGTGGGCCGACATTTTTCTTTTTTTACACCCTTTGTCGCCGGGCAAATACTTTCTAGTACTGACCTACAGCCCGAAGCATGAAATTTCGACTATTCACTTGCATCGGTGTCTATTTAATAGAAACTTGTATCAACGTAGAGATAGACATGTCATTATTTAATATGTTCAGCGCATTTATCGTGAACCGAAGAGTTCTTAAAGACGAATATGCTTTTACGTGGCAACACAGTGGATAACGTTAGCAATGAAAATCGATTGAATGTTTCATTTTAAAAATCAGTAAAGCATCAGAATTCTGAAAAATATTGAAGAAAGCCCAGAGAGTAAAGTATCGTCAGGATTTCTTATCGAGTACAGTCCGTGTAAAGACAAGTGAAGTCAATTGCGCAGCTGATTGTGAGACACGACAAGCAGCTCTTGTCATGCACGAAGCCCACTCTCGATATACCGTTACCCACCGATAATCTACACTCCACACTGTACGAAAGGGACAAGCATCGACTCCGAGAGTTCAACTCCGTGACGACGACGACGATCTCGTATCGTAATCGTAAACCTGCCCGTCGACGTTCCCTTCCCTCCTGCCAATTCCAGACTAACGGTGCCTGGGGGGGTGGGGGACTCATCTAATTGCAAAACGGACGTATGGCTGCTCACGTGCGACCATCGATCTTTCGACTATACATTCGAAAAAGTATTTCCGGTACGAAGCAGCATCGAGCATCTGAAATATAATCAGCCGTATCAGGAGATGCGCAACGAAATACCAAACGGAATCTGCCCCCGGAACTGTCGCACGACGCTAATTAGCCAAGCGTCTTAATTGCGGGAAACGTACTGCTCCAGTTATGCTTGGAACTGATTGCCCAAGACAATGCCGTTGCATAAATAGGAGTAAAGATGGGAGCAGAATCTAGATTGAAGCACACACTGTGCGAGCTATGCGCTCAAATTGGGAAAGTGTGGATGATCGAACGATGGGATTTTTGCGATAGCTCTAACACAGCGGCAAAGAGTTCGCGCTCGCGCGACGGAGAATCGGAAAAGGTTTTTGTTTTCGACAGGAAGAGCGCAGGAGGCTGACGCCTCATTGCCTACTCGATTATTCGATCGAGCCAAGTTCTTTTCTCTCCTTTTCCCACGCGATTCGTCCACCCCCTGTTCGCCGTTGCGTCACACACTCGTAATTACCGTCCCGACGCCGCTCGTCGTCGCCCCCCGTGTTTGCAAAAGCGCATTCAGCACGTATCTTGGGCATGTTACATCAACGTGGGATCCTTCGTGAGAGAGGAGCTGCGTTTGTTTGCCGACCCGGTGGATGCTTCCTCGGAATAAGACGATGAAAATGATTGCGCGATCGCGAAGGTTATGATGCGAAGGCGCGGAGCTGCCGCTTGGAACGTGTTTCTCAAATCCCTCGCTTTCATTCTGTATGGGCAACATTCATAACTTAATAAGAAAAAACCTCCTGGGATGGGAATTTCTTTCGTGCGAATTGGACGGAGATTCTCCGTTGCGTTTCCTCGACTCTGTTCTCGCGTCTCTTGCAGCATCCGCGGAAGAGAAGGAACGCGTGCGCCTAGAGCCGATCGGCTTTCTCGTCGAACTTGTCCTCAAGATCGTTTCCCAATAGGGACAAGCGAAACGAAAGGCTGCACGTCGAGCGGAGGGAAGCTGATTATTTCCGCGAACGCGTTCGCGCAGCTAGAACGTCGCTACATTATATTTATATTTTCTATTTATTTTCAACGGGACAGCTGTTCGACGTCTTATACAAGTTGCCCACAATTTGGGTTGCAGTTCAGTGCGGACGCACGCGCAATCGCGGCGTGACTTAATCTATCAGCGATGCTTTGCTAACCGATACTTTAATGCCAGAATTTCTACACGGCTACATTAACATTACGTATCAATTTTTTATTTAGGATATCGCCGTAGTCATTACGCCTTTACGCCTATTATGTATATGTTTATGTATGTAGAGACACGTATAATGAGGTTGCGGGGGAATGGTCCGTAGTCTTACGCGTGGATGTAATAATGTCTTACCGAGTGGAGAAACATTCCCGTGCGGAATAAGGCGGATTCCATAAGGCGACTTTCTAGAGGCGCGCCTTCTCGTTCGTTCATGCTCTCTGCCGTTGCGTTCAAACCGAGGCAACTATTGCCGCCTCGCGAAGGTCCTTTTAAAATCTTCCATGTTGCTTACATTCGGCATCTAATGTCTATTGCGGTTGCGCGAGACCGAACCACTCCACGATTTATCTCGATCATTTAGATCTTAAAATTTTCACTAGCTCCTCTTCGTATTCAAAATGGCCACGATGCACCGCGACCCAAGATTGCCGAACGAGTTACGAATTCCTTGAGCCACGCCTTACAATTAAGTCGCTACTGTACTATGTTGATCTCGCTTTGGAATTAATGTCAGGGACTCGTTCAAAGTTTTTCACTGACATTCCTTGTCGCTTTATTCATCGCAAAATAATCTGACAACGAAACAATGTAACGAGACGTTCTTTATTTGGACATTGTGTGAATCCTTGGAGTCTCAGATCTGAGAAGAAGACAGACGTGAGGTGTCAAAAAAAAAGATGTTGTCGAATAGGAAAAAAATTTCATTGTTTATCACGTAATAAGGAGTTAACGGAGAGTGAAACGTGTGCTTTAAAGAATTCTTTTTTAATTTCAGAAATATGCTGATAAGGAAATTGGCGGCCATTCTGGTCGCCTTCCTCTTGTGCCATCTTCAGCCATCCCAGTCTCAGGTAAGAAAGTTGAAGAGCACGCATTACATTGGAAATACAAAAATTGTTGACGGTCGCTTTATAATCAGGCGACAGCTTGATTCCCCTTTGAAATTCTAAATCGGTGAAACCTGCGTGCGAGACGCGCGTCGGGACGCCCGAGCGAACGCGCCGACCTGCTAGCGCTACTACGATTTGCATCGTTTCTCTCCACACGAGTGTAATTAAAGTCCAGCCGGAAGTGAAGAAGACTGCCTATGAGGTAGGGCTTCCTAACCGTGGGACGTTTCGCAGAAAGATCCTTATTCTTGTCCAGGATAGAACCATGACCAGAACCTCCCTCCCTCCTCATCTTATTACGTAACCAAAGGAACTCGCCATAGCAAAGCAACGTCTTATATTATATCTATATTAGGAGGAGCAAAACGTAGGATGAAACTTTTCGAGTTCACGGACGTCATTTTTCAACGTTTCGGTTTGCTCGATCAATTATTAAATACATTACACAACTATTAATTTGTTAATTCTAGCGACGAATTCCCACGGTCATAGTACGTAGTGTGGCTTTGATCAAACTCTATGGTTGTTCTAGAGGTCGGTAGGCCTGACGCGGTTCGATTAGTTACGAATCTGATATTACATAGTGAGTATATATTCTACGAAATATCCTGTCACTCGAATCGATTTTTTTTTACGACTTTTACCAGGCCGGACCAGTCAGTCCAGGCCAGTCAAACCATAATGATATATCTATGTGGCATTGACGGAATGACGCGAGGGCGGTCGATTTCAGGGAAAGGGGAAAGAAGAAACGAAATAGAAATAAGAACACTAATGATTTCACCTTCCTGATTCTGCCGTGCAGAAAATTACGTTTCCTCTGGCAATTGAATTTGAATCGAGTCTAACCTCCGTATTTGCGCTTAGATATCCCATCCGCTTTCTTTAATTTGCCCGCGGTCATTCTAATTCGGCGACTCACGATCCGTGGGACACGGTTCGATGGAAGCCAACATTAATGGGATTTTGGATTCTTTCGATAACGAAGCCATATCATTTTCAAAAGTTCTCAAACGATTTCTTCCGGAAAACTATGATCGGAGAAGAGTGAGAAGATGAGGTACCTGCCGTGCAGCCGGTGAAAGTGCATAGTAGTCCCGGATGCCTTCATAGGCCTGAGAAACAGAACTTAGTATTGGCAAGAGAGCATCCGGTGCACGCAGGTACCTGCTGCCACTTCGTATGCCAATTCGCAACCCTTGTTCTCTGGAGGAGCCTCCTCAAAATTGCACTATAGAGGTGGCTACACTGCTGCACCGCTTGTCAATTTTGTCCGTTGACGTACCTGCCTGCGTCGCACTGGCTATTCACAGTCGACATTAATCGATAATAATCGACAATGCTATATCGATGCATCGTACCTCTTCGGCAGAGTGTCCGATCGACACTCGAATTATTCAGTTGTCGGGAGAATCAATAAATAGCAGAACGTAACGATTGCACGTGGAAGAACCCAAACATTGATTACATAACTTAATGCATATAATAATATGAAAATTGACTGGATGCTTCTCAGCATCTCGTTATTTACGTAGATTCTCATTACTTTCACTTGGTGTGTAGCGTTGAAAAAACAATCTGTTTCCCAATGGCGCTGCACCATCTTCTCTTATCCTAACTGTTGAGCGATAATTCAAGATTTTCGACAGCCAGCACAGACAAAATGACTTATAACTCATGTAATCAACATGTGTAACTTCGCACATCTTAAGAAATTCTCGGTCGTCGCTTCTTACAGCCCAGAACTTTCTAAAAAAAAAAGATCTCTTCGCGCATCGACGATTGCCAACGTAACGTAGGTACAGCAGCGACCGTTGATTTGCATAATTATTTGCATAATTTCATTGATACTGCTTTTAACAAAAAACTTCTTATGCTCCCTGCATCTTCTTGCCGTTTTGCAAAAGATCCTTCATTTTCGAAAACAAATTATTCGGCTTCTGAATACAGTCTTACACCGATTTTCATAGATGTACAGCAATACACGTTTATGTTATCCTGTAATCAATATTTTAATAGGTATATCTAAAATGGCTCCACAAACGTATCGAGCATTGATAACGCGATGACGTCTTGTTGCCAAAGAGACGAGCCCGAAGGCAAGACCCATTCTGCAGCCGGATCATAAAATGGGCTAACAATCAAAAAAACAAAATTTCTCTTTATTTGTGATTCTATTTCACTTTCTGGCGATACCTGCGCACCTTAAGAGATAAGAGCTTAGCCAATTGGTGTCAGAAAAGTGGCAGCGCAACCTTCCCTTAATACATAGGATTATCCCCGATAAAATAAGCCTATGCTTTCTTCTAAAACTGAAAATCCATTGTTCGTTTTGCAGGTTCCTACTACGAATATCTTCAGCTGCCCGAATGGTGAGTACACTATGGTATTTCTGTGTGGGCCTGTACACGTACATTGTGCACCAGCGTTGCAATTAGCGCAGAAAGGTGACGGAACGAAGACGGCAGTACCTGTTCAGGTAGATGGTGGTTTATGATTATGCATACGCATTCGCGCGGGGACGTAGCACGGAGACTTTTAGCTGAGTTTCTTTGGGGAAAATGGGGAGATCGAAGACGGAATTCGACAGTGTCGCAACTAGCAGCGAAAATCGCTGATGAATCGAGTGCAGAAAACACGCAGGTATTCGAGCCTCCTGCAAAACAAAGTCCAGCCCATCCATCGGCAGGATAAACGACAGCGTCCAATTGAATTTCGGACAGCAGGTTTCAGTTCAGTAGTACATTCCTGCAGTTCCTTAATAGCGTTTGAAAAATGACAAAGATATCACGTAATCAGAGAAACGGGTGACATTGGATGAAATAACATCATGGAACTTTGATAACGTGTACTGCAGTTTGTAGTGGAGGTCACGCTCCTTGAGTCACGAGGTTCGGTATTTCCTCTCAGCTGTGGAATCTCGACAAAAAAAAATCTCGAAAGGGTCATGCTCGTGACATAAACTTCAGGGGTGATAGGAAACCGAAGGAAACGTAACGGATTTACGAAGTTTATAGCAGCTTATCTCTTGTCTCTCTTGTATCTCTTGTACCGCTCAGTCATTTAAATGCCTTTAAGCGACTTTCTTTATTTTATCTGTGCTACTTGAGTGCAACCATCTGCAAATTACGTTTATCCTGTAATAGTCTGCCGGTAACGCATTCCTCGAGCGCATGATAAGGCTAGTTCTATTTGGGTAAAAAAAAGAACGTGGTTAACTAACGGGATGCTCCAGGTTGAGTGCCGCCGCGCTGTTATCGAAAAACGGGAAAAAAAATCATTCCGCCTGAATAAACGGGCGCTTAACCTGCATATGCTTTTATAAACCCACGATTAGCACCCCCATAATTGTCTGTCGTGTTTTCACAATGAAATCAAGGATTACGCATATCCGCGTATTTATAGTAACACAATGCGCGCGTCCATCTGCTTTCGGCTAAAAATAAAAATGAAATAAAAAACCGCGTGTTTCTCTCAAGGCATGTTATCGCGTGATAAGCAAGAGAATAGCTAAGAGCCAGCATCGAATGAGAATAACGAAAGAGACGGTAGATACAGGACGAAGCCCCGGAGGGGAAAGAGGGCAGGAGGACAAGACGGCATTCCTACACGATGAGTCGGGTTCTCACTGCATCGTTATACGACCGATCCTAAAAATATATATTCGCGCAACAACCACACGATCCCGTCGAACGGGACGTGTCGCGTTATCCTCTATTAGTTGGAATATCTTGGCAAGATCCGCGACCATGGACGTTTGTGTTGTCGGTGCTGTCTCAGGTTTCCTTCGGGCCGGGACTCCCGTCGAACTCCTCGGAGGCGACACACGTGCTACGTAGACTCGTAGCTTCTCGTTTGGACTCGGGATCCTTCGGCTCGTCTCTTCAGGAAAGCACTTGATCCTTGATGCGTAACGGTGCTTCAGGATCTTCTAATAAATTGCCGATACTTGCCTTAAGTCTACCAAGTCCATCGAGTCCACCAGGTCTACCACGTAATAATACGAAACACGACAAAGCATCCATGGGAGAAGTGAAAGTATCGATGACGGTGCTCGTTTGACCTTTTGCGAGAAGAAAACTCCTGGCCAGTATTCTTTGCAGCACCAGGTCCCTTGCGTATACTCGCGGCTGTAGACACCTGCTTTCCAGATTCACTGATACCGATCCTGGCATACGTTACCAATCTTAATTATGCACTCTTATGGTCATCAAGATAAGAATAACCGCATTTACGCATCATGTTCCCGCATTTTATTTAACGGTTCAATAAAATTCATTTAGATTTAACTCTAGATTTCGTTTTCTTTTACATATGTCAAAATTTTACGAAGCGACATCGATTACGTTGTTTACACGTCGATCATGCATTCGCGCATGTAATTCCGTGAAATTGTTGAAATTACTCGTAACGAGTCCTTTTCACGGATGATTGTACACGCGTGTAATGACACACGACGAAGAAAATAAGACAAGGCAGGCGCCCACGGTATTTGCGATAGGTGCGCCACGCGTATAGGTACATTTGTATACGTGTAAATACATTGGAACGCGCACGAATTCCTACCACGATTATCGGATACCGTTATCCCGCTCTTTATTGGATTCGCCTCGCCCGTAGGTCTCGCGAACGCCAAAAATGAGCGGATTTTGAAATTTTCTATCTTTAAGTAACAAACTAAATTCTAATAGAATAGTCAAACTGAGAATGACAGGTTAGCAATGGATCTGGAGATTTCGAATTTTCCTTTTGCCCGATTCGTGGTGACATCAAGAGAATCGCACAGGTGGAAGTAGAGTAGAGTATCGCGTCGAGTAGGGTGGTTTACTTAAAGTCGATGGCTCGTGACACGGATAACCTTCTCGGAAACGGAACGAACACCGAGTACCGGCTGCCAAGTGCTGGCAAACCGGCAAACCGACAAACCGACATACCCAGCCCGTCAGCAGCTGTGATACAACCCGTTGAGCCCGTTGAGCCCGTTGAGCCCGTTGAGCCCGTTGAGCCCGTTCATCCGGACTTGGCTCATTCGCTGTCAGCGCCGCGGCGGCGTCTCTTTCACTCGACATCATCCACGTGAGCTTCATTCGGTCTGCGCGACTGCAATTCCCACGTAGCAAAAAGAATTGGGGTCGAACGTCTGCACGTCCATCAAACCCGAATAGGTCAACTGCTCGTCGAAGACTCAGCCGCCTTTCGTTGCGCACGGATTTCCTTAATAAGTCCATTTTTTCAAGTCCCGCATAAACTCACCCTCAAAAACTGTTTGTCCTACCAGGTTGGGAGCTGCGAGGGATTCACTGTTACAAGTTCTTCAACATCAGGCACTCGTGGGAGAAGGCTGCCGAGCTATGCAGGAGGTAAGAGCTTCGAAAAATCTATTTGCCTCTTCTTCATTCTCATGCAAATCACTTTTTATCGAGTCCATCAAACGAGAGTGGAGAAATTTAGGC
The DNA here is from genome assembly GCA_030142635.1 of Trachelus troglodyta. Classification (NCBI taxonomy): domain Eukaryota; kingdom Metazoa; phylum Arthropoda; class Insecta; order Hymenoptera; family Cephidae; genus Trachelus; species Trachelus troglodyta. The sequence goes on from JARQTJ010000823.1 coordinate 363,718, forward strand.
GGATCCGTTAGAAAATTCTTCATTCTCGTATGGACGGAACAGGGTTAGATGGAGGTCATTCATCCCGGGTGCTTTCGAGACTGGAACGCTTGACTTCCTCGTTGAACTTCACCTTTTAGAAGCACTCGTGACGTCATTACTTACCGACGATACGCCGCGACCTTGGCGACGATCATTTAGAACGAGTTGAAATTTTTTATTTTCAAATGATAGCTACGATACACGTGTATTCCTGTATCCCCATTGTTCCTAAGAATGTTGGCTAAGCAGGAGAAGACAAGACTCGTGAAAAAAGACGCGGACACATAGTCGTTTCCCTTTTTTATTGGAACGAATGACGACCACGATTTCCGACATAACTGCGTCATTGAGGAATGATATCATCAATGGTTCATCGACTTATACGCGAAACAGGTGAAATCGCCGATCCGTTCGTACGTCGATGCGACACAGTGCAAAAACTTATAAATATTAAATTAGATGCACTAGCCAGTTTTAAGGAGTTTCCATGAAACGTGCGCATTCCATCGCTCCGATCCAACGAGTAACGAATAAATAATTTGGAATTAAAAAATTGTGTCTCAGGTACGGCAGCGAGTTGATGGTTGTAGAAACTTATGGGGAAAACAACATGACTGCCAGCATGATCGGCCGGTACTCCAATCGTTATTGGTTGGGTTTGGCCTCCCTGGACGATCTGCGAACCAATACCCTGGAGTCAGCGGCAGGCATGCTGGTGTCCCAGTACGCAGGTAAGAAGATAAAACAAATATTAAAATTGGTAGCAACAGAGATGTGGAAATGTTTGTACTGAAAGTGTACACACGCAAGCGCAAAGTAAGTCTCGGAATGGAATCGAGGTCGCGGAAACGCGGAACTCGCACGCGGCACAAAGACACACTTTTCCATCGAGAATACCGAATCAGGATGCGTACCTACCAGTGGAATTGTAGTTTCACGTCGCGCGACGACGTAGCATTTACATACACAATAGTCGGTCCGACGACTTTGGATCGACCGAGACTACCATCTTTGGTAATAATGCTTCTGTGTACGGATATAGGTTTTTGGGCTTCGAGGCAACCGAATCCAAGATCCGGTGAATGCGTCGACGTCACCTTCACCGAGGAACAGCAATCCTGGGAACTGACCACGTGCGAATCACTTCTGCCATTTATGTGTCGCGCCGATGCCTGCCCAGCAGGTTGGTCTTACCGTTCGACGTTTAATAGTTTTTACCTGCGTCAACTACTGTATCTCATATCCTTATTCTTTTTGTTGCTTCTTGCTTTTATCTTTTAAGTATAATTCATGATGCCTCGTTATCTCTTAACAGGATCCTTCCATTGCTCCAATGGCAGATGTATCAACGCTGCCTTCAAGTGCGACAAGCAAGACGATTGTGGCGACTCGTCGGATGAACTGGATTGTCCTTCCAATTGCCAGTTCTATATGGCAAGCAGTGGCGACGTGGTCGAAAGTCCGAATTATCCTCACAAATATGCTCCTCTAAGTAATTGCAAATGGACCTTGGAAGGACCTCAGGGTCACAATATTCTTCTACAGGTATTTAAAGATTTTTTTGTGACACGGTTCCACATCGGACTTTATCGTTTCTTTGAATATTCTTCAAGTCTTGCTTGAACTTTTAGTTTCAAGAATTCGAGACCGAAAAAAGCTTCGACATCGTTCAGATCCTGGTTGGAGGACGAACCGAGGACAAATCGGTGAACTTGGCTACCCTCTCGGGCAAACAGGAACTAAGCAGCAAGCTCTTTGTCTCAGCTTCCAACTTTATGATCGTCAAGTTCAGCACGGACGGTTCTGTTGAGAGGAAGGGCTTCCGAGCCTCGTGGAAAACGGAACCGCAAACGTGCGGTGGAGTCCTACGGGCTACTCCGCAGGGTCAGGTTCTCACTTCACCAGGATATCCGCAGAATTATCCTGGCGGCTTGGAGTGTCTTTACATACTTGAGGCTCAGCCTGGCAGAATAATATCCCTAGAGGTGTGTACCAACCGAAGCATACTGCTGAAGAACATTCAACAAGGCAGAACGAAAGCATTTAATAAAAATACAATTGTCGTCGCGTTTCATTAATTTGATCTCTGATTGTATACTCTTTTAGATTGAAGACTTGGATCTTGAAATCAACAGAGACTACATTCTTGTGAGGGACGGAGATTCCCCAATGAGCCGACCTGTAGCGCGTTTATCCGGAAAATCTGAAGATAACCCAGCTGTCATTGTATCCACCGGGAGTCAATTGTATCTCTACTTCAAGACGAGTTTGGGTGATTCTCGTCGTGGTTTTAGCATCCGTTACACTCAGGGCTGCAAGGCCAGCATTACTGCAAGGAATGGAACAGTGCAGTCACCATCTTATGGATTAAACGACTATCCAAATAACCAGGAATGCCTCTTCAGGGTGAAGAATCCTCAAGGGACTGCCCTCTCTTTAAAATTCGTTAATTTCAACGTTCATAAGACAGATGTCGTCCAGGTAAATTAAATTCTGGAATTGCCCTATCGCAATATCCATTCATCCTGGAAAAGCAGAAATAACGTAACGCGAATTAATTTTAAAGGTTTATGACGGTCCCAATGCCAATGGACTCCGTCTGCATGCCGGTAACGGTTTTACGTCAAACACTCGACCAAAGATAACCCTAACAGCGGAGAGCGGTGAGATGCTCATCAGATTTGTTTCTGACGCCCTGCACAGTAGCACAGGGTGGCAAGCGACGTTCTCAGCAGGTAAACTGTCATTCTGTTCAATTGGCAGGATCATTTTTACAAGGATGACATTTGACCAGGCATTTTACGATTTAGATTGTCCTGCTCTGCAACCTGGAGAAGGTGCACTAGCTTCCAGCAGAGATACTGCCTTCGGGACAGTCGTTACGTTCTCTTGTCCCTTGGGACAGGAATTCGCGACAGGAAAAGCAAAAATAATAACTGAGTGTCTACCTGGCGGAAATTGGTCCATCACCTACATACCGAAATGTCAAGAAGTTTACTGCGGACCGGTTCCTCAGATTGATAACGGATTTTCCATCGGTTCTACGAATGTGACTTATCACGGCTTAGCTACTTATCAGTGTTATGCTGGTTTCGCATTCCCCTCCGGTCGTCCTACGGAGAAGATTTCCTGTCTCGCTGATGGAAGATGGGAGAAAAAACCATCGTGTCTTGGTACGCACTGGCAAATATATTTTTATAATATATAAACTTTATCGATTGAACTCTTATCAATGACCTTCTGATTGAGTAGCTTCCCAATGTGCACCACTTCCTGAAGCGCCGCATGCAAACATGACGATTTTGAATGGTGGCGGTCGCAGCTATGGTACCATCGTTAGATTCGAGTGTGAACTCGGTTATGTAAGAAGCGGACATCCGGTTATCCTATGTATGAGCAATGGCACCTGGTCCGACGATGTGCCAACCTGTTCCCGTAAGTATTGAACGCAAATATTCATAGACATTGGAATTAAGCAAGAAGTTCACAATTATTTCGAATAACAGGAGCTGCGTGTCCTACTCTACCTACGATAAAAAATGGATTTGTCGTTGATATGACAAAAGATTACTACTTTGGCGATGAGGCCCGTGTTCAATGTAACAAGGGCTATAAGCTCACTGGTTCCAATATTATTGAATGCGGTCCTAATCAAAGATTTGATAACGTTCCCTCCTGCGAAGGTAAGAGAATTCATACTTTTATGTATTTTCTTTTTTTGACGCAATTGTTTTCTTACAGACATTAACGAATGTGCATCCAGTCAGTGTGATTTAGCATCCACTGAATGCATCAACACACCCGGTGCATTTACGTGCAAATGTAAGTCTGGTTTCACTCCTGCTATGGAATGTCGTCCAGTAGGCGATCTGGGACTCATAAATGGCGGTATTCCTGACGAATCGATCACAGTCTCAAGTTCAGAAAATGGATACTCGAAAGCTGTAAGTAGAGAAACAAGTTTCTAAGAAATTTTCTATTCTAAGATATAAATCACCATCCTCAAAATACGTTTTCTTCCTGCAGGGCATCCGGTTGAATAGCGGTGATGGCTGGTGCGGTAACAGTATAGAACCTGGCACTAATTGGGCAATGATTGACATGAAGGCACCTACAATCATACGTGGATTCAGGACTCAAAGCGTTGGACGCATTGATGGAAACATCGCATTCACATCCGCAGTGCGAATTCAATACACAGACGATCTGACCGACACTTTTAAGGATTATACAAATCCTGATGGAACTCCTGTGGAGTTCAGAATCCTGGAACCGACCCTATCCGTGCTGAACTTACCTGTTCCAATAGAAGCAAAGTACATAAGATTCCGCATTCAAGATTACGTCGGCGCGCCCTGTATAAAACTTGAAATTATGGGATGCACCCGGTTAGAATGTAGCGACGTTAATGAATGTTCCATTAAAAATGGCGGCTGTCATCAGAAATGCGTCAACAATCCTGGTAGTTACTCCTGCATGTGCAATACCGGATTCGAGTTATATAAAGGAAATGGGACTGCCGGATACTACATTGAAAAAGCAGAATCTGGTGAACGCGATGGCGACCTGTACCAAAAGAACAAAACATGTGTACCCGTGATGTGTCCGGCTATATCGGCTCCTGAAAATGGAAAAGTCCTTTCGACCAAGGTAAATAAATCTTCGTATCTATCGAATTCTCTGATAAACTAATGCGGTTTGCATCTTCTTTCACAGTTGCAGTATCACTTTGGGGACCTCGTGAGATTCCAGTGTAACTTTGGTTATGTACTCTCAGGATCATCGTCCATCGTCTGCACCTCTAGCGGTACATGGAACGGAACAACACCTGTGTGCCAGTGTAAGACGCATCATCAACAGCATACCAATCAAATTTTCTTAATTTTATAATCTAATGCTGACTATTTAAATTTCTGTAGATGCAAAATGCGTATCGCTTCCTGATGATAAGAATGAAGGTCTGTCGGTAATCCGATCGGATGAGGCAAGTGTCCTGGTACCTTTCAAGGAAAACGTGACTCTGACCTGCGGTAACAATGGACGCCTATTGCGAAACACAGCGACTTCCAATTTCCGACAATGCGTTTACGACCCAAAATCAGGATTGCCCGATTACTGGCTATCCGGTCTACAGCCAGCCTGTCCACGCGTCGACTGCGGGAAGCCATTACCGACTCCTGGTGCAGAGTACGGTCAGTACGTGGACACCAAGTATCAGTCATCGTTCTTCTTCGGATGTCAGGATACCTTCAAGCTAGCAGGTCAAACTAATCGTCATGATAACGTGGTGCGCTGTCAAGCGAATGGTATCTGGGACTTTGGCAATCTCCGCTGTGAGGGTCCAGTATGTGAGGATCCTGGAAGACCTACCGATGGATACCAGATAGCTCGTAGCTATGAACAAGGATCAGAAGTCCAATTTGGCTGCAATCGACCTGGTTACATTTTAATTAATCCACGACCAATTGCCTGCGTTCGTGAACCGGAATGCAAGGTCGTGAAACCTTTAGGACTTGCCTCGGGACGTATTCCCGACTCCGCCATTAACGCGACATCAGAGCGACCTAATTATGAAGCAAAGAACGTCAGACTGAACTCTGTGACAGGATGGTGCGGCAAGCAGGAAGCGTTTACCTACGTGAGCGTTGACCTTGGCCAGGTGTACAGAGTCAAGGCCATATTAGTGAAGGGTGTAGTAACCAATGACATTGTTGGCCGACCAACAGAAATTCGTTTCTTTTATAAGCAAGCTGAAAGCGAAAACTACGTTGTCTACTTCCCTAACTTCAATCTGACAATGCGTGATCCAGGGAACTATGGCGAGCTTGCTATGATCACTCTACCGAAGTATGTACAGGCCAGATTCGTCATCCTAGGTATCGTCAGCTACATGGACAATGCCTGCCTCAAGTTTGAACTGATGGGCTGCGAAGAGCCCGCCTCAGAGTCTCTTCTTGGATACGATTACGGATATTCACCCTGCGTTGACAATGAGCCGCCAGTCTTTCAAAATTGTCCACAACAACCGATCATCGTGCAGAAGGATGCGGATGGTGGTTTACTTGCAGTTAACTTTACTGAACCCACTGCCATTGACAATAGCGGTAGCATAGCTCGCCTTGAGGTCAAACCACAAAATTTCAAGACACCTGTGCGTGTCTTTGAAGATACCCTGGTCAAGTACGTGGCCTTTGACTACGATGGTAACGTTGCCATCTGTGAAATCAACATTACTGTTCCTGGTATGTATTTTTACAATAGACACTCATCGAATGACACAATCCGTTGGATGAAATCCGTGCCTGTCTCTAAAATTAACGTTATTGCCTTCTGCAGATGTAACTCCACCCAAACTGAGCTGCCCTCAGAGCTACGTGATTGAGCTCGTCGACCGTCAGGAAAGCTACTCAGTGAACTTCAATGAGACACGTCGACGGATCAATACGACAGACGCATCTGGTCCCGTTAAGATCGTTTTCGTACCAGAACGCGCAATTATTCCTATCGGAGGATTTGAAAACGTGACGGTATACGCTACAGACTCTTCCGGCAATCGAGCGTCCTGCCACTTCCAAGTGTCCGTGCAAGCGACGCCGTGCGTCGATTGGGAATTGAAACCGCCAGCTCACGGTGCTCTGAACTGTCTACCTGGTGACAAAGGCATTCAGTGTATCGCCACATGCAAAGCTGGATTTAGGTTCACCGACGGTGCACCTGTCAAGACTTTCGCGTGTGATGCCAAAAAGCACTGGGTGCCAACTTCAGTGGTACCCGACTGCGTATCCGAGAGTAAGTGAATTGCATTACTCATTTCTTTGAACTGATTACCCTCGTCATTCAAGTAAAGAACTTTGATTATCTTTCGTGACATTACAATACAGACACGCAACAAGCTGATTACCATGTTGTCGCCTCGGTGACGTACCGTGCCAACGGTGCTGTCACTCAGACTTGTCTACCTCAATACCAAGACTTAATGTCACAGTACTACATCAACCTCAATGGGATCCTGACCCAACGTTGTTCTGCCGTCAATGTCCCAATGAACGTCACGTTTGTACGATCGATGCCATCTCTCGTCGAAGAAAACGTTCTCAAGGTATACTAAAGATTCATATCAGTTCGGGGAGGAATCTGAAAAAATTGCAGAGATTATAAATAAATGATCTTCTGATTAATTGTTTACAGATGGACTTTGTCCTAGCTATTGTTCCCGCCGTGCGGCAACCACAATTGTACAATCTCTGCGGTTCTACTCTGAACTTGATCTTCGACCTGTCTGTACCCTACGCCAGTGCTGCAATCGGACCTTTGCTAAACGTGTCTGCTATTGGAAATCAGTGTCCTCCTCTACGAGCTTTGAAGTCAACGATTACGCGAGGATTTACTTGCAGTGTCGGTGAAGTTCTTAACATGGATACTAATGATGTTCCACGTTGCTGTAAGTCAAAACTATTCAATATGACGTTATTGATTAATTGTTCGTAAACGAATTCCATGACCCTCTGTATCTTGCAGTGCATTGTCCCGCTGGAACTTTCGCTGGCGAGAAACAGAAGCAGTGTACCTACTGTCCCAAGGGATTCTATCAGAATAGCGACCGCCAGGGTGCATGCCTACGCTGTCCATTTGGAACCTACACCAAAGAAGAAGGTTCCAAGAGCATCGATGACTGCATTCCGGTCTGTGGTTACGGTACATATTCCCCTACAGGTCTAGTACCGTGTCTGGAGTGTCCACGTAACAGCTACACCGGGGAACCACCAACTGGCGGATATAAAGATTGTCAGACATGTCCTGCGGGAACATTCACGTACCAGCCAGCAGCGCCAGGTAGAGATCGTTGCCGACCCAAGTGTGCTCCGGGCATGTACTCCGATACGGGACTGGCACCTTGTGCACAGTGCCCCAAGGACTTTTATCAACCTCAACACGGTGCCGTGACATGCTTGGAATGTCCTACCAACATGTACACTGACGGACCTGGTGCTGTTGGTCGCGAGGAATGTAAGCCTGTTCAATGCACTGACAGTGCATGTCAGCACGGTGGCCTTTGCGTGCCAATGGGCCACGGGGTACAGTGCTTTTGTCCTGCTGGATTTTCCGGACGTCGTTGCGAAATCGACATCAACGAGTGTGCTTCCCAGCCTTGCTACAATGGCGCCACTTGTATCGACCTTCCTCAAGGTTACCGGTGCCAATGTGCCAATGGCTACTCTGGCATCAATTGTCAGGAAGAGAAATCCGACTGTAGGAACGATACCTGTCCAGAACGCGCTATGTGCAAGGACGAACCCGGCTTCAACAATTACACTTGCTTATGCAGGTCTGGATATACAGGCGTCGATTGTGATATTACTGTAAGAAAAACATGAAGCATTTCTATCAAACTTTCCACATAAATTCGTTGAGTTAGATGATACCAATACAATTTTTTTTTCAGATAAATCCTTGCACGGCGAACGGCAATCCTTGCAGCAATGGAGCTACTTGCATGGCACTGCAGCAGGGCAGATATAAGTGCGAATGTTTACCAGGATGGGAAGGACAGAGTTGCGAGATCAACACGGATGACTGCGCCGAGAGGCCTTGCCTCCTGGGGGCAAATTGCACCGATCTTGTAGCAGATTTCACCTGCGATTGCCCTCCAGGGTTTACTGGGAAACGCTGTCACGAGAAGATTGACCTTTGCTCCGGTAATCCCTGCTTGAATGGCATCTGTGTAGACAATCTCTTCAGTCACGAGTGCATATGCCATCCTGGCTGGGGAGGTGCAGCATGCGAGACCAATATCAATGAATGTGCCAGTAAACCTTGTAAGAATAATGGACAGTGCATCGATGGCGTCGACGACTATACTTGCACGTGCGAACCTGGTTACACCGGCAAACAATGTCAGCACACCATAGACGATTGTGCATCCGAACCTTGTCAGAATGCGGGCACATGCATCGATCAATTGGATGGTTTCGTCTGCAAGTGCAGACCTGGATTTGTTGGTCTTCAGTGCGAAGCTGAGATTGACGAATGCCTCAGTGACCCTTGCAATCCAGTTGGTACCGATCGGTGCGTCGACCTGGATAACAAATATGTCTGTCACTGTCGCGAGGGCTACACTGGAACTGCCTGCGAAGTCAATATTGACGATTGTACGTCGAATCCTTGTCTGAACGGCGCAACTTGTAGGGATGAAGTCGGTGGCTTCAAATGCTCCTGTCCTCAAGGATGGACGGGAGTACATTGCGAGACTGATATTGGCACCTGTCAAAATAGACCCTGCCAGAATGACGCTAATTGTATCGACCTCTTCCAGGATTACTTCTGTGTGTAAGTAATCACTGGAGTTTCCCTGGATTACTTCAATTCGATATCAATTAAGGTTTATATTCTTTACTTGTTTCACTATATTTTTTTGTGCTGCCCAGATGTCCCTCTGGAACTGATGGCAAACAGTGCGAGACCGCACCTGAGCGTTGCATTGGCAATCCTTGCATGCACAACGGCCGCTGTCAAGACTTTGGGTCTGGTCTCAATTGCTCGTGCCCCGAAGATTATACTGGTATAGGATGTCAGTATGAGTACGATGCGTGTCTAGCCGGTGCCTGCAAAAATGGAGCGACCTGTATAGATAACGGTGCAGGTTTCACCTGCGTTTGTCCTCCTGGTTATACCGGTAAGAACTGCGAGGATGACATAATTGACTGCAAAGAGAACTCTTGTCCACCATCGGCTACTTGCATCGATCTCACTGGAAAATTCTTCTGCCAATGCCCATTCAACTTGACTGGCGATGACTGTAGAAAAAGTAGGTTAACAATCCTTTATCTAGTTGTGGGTCAAGAGTACACCGTATCATCATACGTAGATGATCCTATAATACATCATTGTTTTTCATTGTAGCCATTCAAGTGGACTACGATCTTTACTTCAGTGATCCAACTCGTAGCAGCGCATCTCAGGTTATTCCATTCTTCACGGGTGCAGGAAAAAGTCTGACCATTGCCATGTGGGTTCAGTTCACTCAAAAAGATGAAGCAGGCATATTCTTTACTCTGTACAGCGTCAGGTACGTCTTTTACCCAGGATTTTTCTCATGAATTTTAAACGCAGTCGTATAGAATATCGATTTTTCCATTAGCTCTCCACATGTACCGACGAATCGCAGACCATTGATCCAGGCCCATAGCAATGGCGTCCAGGTGTCTCTCTTCCCTGACCTCCAAGACGTCTACCTGCCATTTAGAGAGTACGCCACGATCAACGACGGCCAGTGGCATCATGTTGCAGTCGTTTGGAACGGCGATAACGCCGGTGAACTTATACTGATAACGGAAGGCTTGATCGCCAGCAAAACAGAAGGATATGCCAGTGGCAGGAGTCTTCCATCCTAGTACATATATTTCTAACTCTTTTTCAAAAATGTTCTCTAGCTTTGTTTTCCAATCTTTTATAATTGTCATAATTCCAGCGGATGGGCTGTCCTTGGAAAACCAAGAACTGAAAACGTCAAGGGCTACACCGAATCCGGATTCCAAGGACACTTGACCAAGATCCAAGTGTGGAGTAGAGCCCTTCACGTGACCAATGAGATTCAGAAGCAAGTGCGCGATTGTCGTACGGAACCTGTACTTTACCAAGGTCTTATCTTGACATGGGCAGGATACGACGATACTATTGGCGGTGTCGAGAGGGTCGTCCCTTCGCATTGCGGACAGAGAATATGTCCTGCTGGTTACAGCGGTAACAAGTGTCAACAGTTGGAGGTTGATAAGGTGCCTCCAAAAGTCGAGCACTGCCCTGGTGACCTATGGGTCATCGCCAAGAATGGATCTTCCATTGTTAATTGGGATGAACCTCACTTCAGTGACAATGTAGGTGTAACTAAGATACAGGAAAAGAACGGTCACAGGTCAGGTCAGACTTTGCTCTGGGGTACATACGACATTAGCTACGTCGCCTACGATCAGGCAGGAAACTCTGCAAGCTGCAACTTCAAAGTCTACGTTCTTTGTAAGTATTATTTCGGAAATACACTTTGAATCCAAGTTCCAGTTCAATGTATTCACATTCTTTGTTGTTGCAGCTGAATTTTGTCCGGAACTGGCTGATCCCATTGGCGGATCGCAACAGTGCAAGGACTGGGGTTCAGGGGGTCAGTTTAAAGTTTGTGAAATATTCTGCAACACGGGTCTACGATTTTCACAAGAGGTTCCCAAGTTCTACACTTGTGGTGCTGAGGGTTTCTGGCGACCAACTACCGATCCTTCCTTACCGCTGGTCTATCCCGCCTGCACGAGTTAGTACAAGTTTATTAAGGACGAGAAATCGTTACGACAGTCTATTTGAGCAAACATCAAACTTCTGTTTTTCTGTGTCGCAGGTGCTATACCAGCTCAGCGTGTCTTCAAAATCAAGATGAACTTCCCGACTTCGGTACTCTGCAACGAAGCTGGGCAAGGAGTCCTGAAACAGAAGGTCCGCAATGCCGTGAACTCCTTAAACAGAGACTGGAACTTCTGCTCGTACTCTTTCGAAGGTAAATTTTATTAACTCTGCTTTGTACGTTGATATTCATAGTTACTCCTTTGTACAAACAACTGTTTTCAGGTACACGAGAATGCAAGGATCTAAGTATTGACGTTCAATGCGATCATCGTGTTCGTTCCACTCGGGAAACCAAAGACGAAGATGGCGGCACCTACATAATTTCTGCAGCTGTACCAGCAGAGGCGTAAGTATTAATTCTAAAATGCCTGAAAATTCTTTTTTCGTAAGCTTTAAGTATACGACACGTTACTCTACGTTTAATGAATTTCGACTCTTGGCGACTCATCTTCGATCCATGGGATTCTCAATCTTCTAGATCCGTTTAATTGGTCGATCTGTCGTTATGTCTTATCAAATTAAAAAATTTCTTTATCGGTAGTAGTCTAGGTATATTCTCATGTAGCAAGAACTGAGCATGTGTCACTTATTTTACATCGTAGAACGAGACAAGCACGCCAAGGCAGCGATACCTACGAAGTGGAGATTTCGTTCCCGGCGATAAAGTAAGACCTCTCACGACCTCCAGATCATTACCAAATCATATCCTTAATCACCATTCGTTATCATTAGAATGTGAATACGTGTGGTTCATACGTGCTCTGATCAAATCCTCCTGCTAATCAGAGATGAAAATCTGCTTATTGTGGCATTAAAAGTCGGTGGACCAAAGTGGCTTCTCCATTGACAGCATGTTGCGCCGGGATGTTCCAAAATTTAACAATATAACTTTGCTCAACGCGCACGTCTTACTAACAGCGTATCTACTGACCTGACAATATGGAAAGACTGCTATTCCTGGGAATCACAGAAATCAGTATGTCTGAAATTTAACTCTAACCAGACATCGAAATATATGTATAGAACTATTGTAACACCCTCATATAATTATTGACGGACGCGCATGATTAATTACTCAAAATGGTCAGACACAACGTCTCATTGTTATAGGAATTAATAGTGTACTTTTTTTAATCATTCATATAGGCATGAATATGCTGTGATCATTTTGTCCAGGTACATAATTACCTTAAGTCCATGTATCAACTGCCATTTATCCGAAATATTAAATAACTGTTTAACCACTTGTACACCAACAAAGATTACATAACAGACATAATTTGGTAACTAGCTCATCCTGAGGAGGGTCCGGTGGAATTGCTGAAAAACCGCTGTATATATATTTGCGCTGAAATCGCGCATGCCTCCAAGCTAAACCCACAGAGAAATTGTGAGTAATATTTTGAAAATACTTGTAGCGATCCTATCGTCAACACGAATTCGAACGAGAGAGCCAACGTTCAGACATTGCTGGAAAGGCTGATTCTGGAGGAGGACCAATTCGACGTTCATGACATCCTGCCGAACACTGTACCGGATCCTGCATCTCTGATCCTGGAGTCCGACTATGCATGCCCAGTGGGACAAGTCGTGATGGCTCCTGATTGTGGTTAGTGAAAAAAAATTGTTTATTAAATTCACGAATTCCTATCTTTCTTTAACGATTAACGTTCTTCGTTTTGCAGTACCCTGTGCCGTTGGCACTTATTACGACGAGACGAGCAAGAGCTGTGTCTCTTGTCCGGTCAGCACGTACCAGAGCGAGTCAGGTCATCTGAACTGCAGTCCCTGCCCAGTAATCGCTGGACGACCCAGCGTCACCATAGGACCTGGTGCACGAAGTGCAGCCGGCTGCAAGGAACGCTGTCCAGCTGGAAAGTACTACGACGACGACGGCGACAACGGTCTCTGTCGCAGCTGCGGCCACGGATTCTACCAGCCCAGCGAAGGTAGCTTCTCTTGCAAACTGTGCGGCCTGGGTAAAACTACCAGGACAGCGGAAGCTGTGTCTCGGGAGGAATGTCGAGACGAATGCGGTTCCGGTCAGCAATTGGCAGTCGAGGGAAAATGCGAACCCTGTCCAAGAGGTACTTACCGTACCCAGGGTGTCCAGGCCTCCTGCCAGGCTTGTCCACTTGGCAGGACTACACCCAACATGGGTTCTGCTGCGATCGAGGAATGCTCCCTCCCCGTCTGCGTTCCTGGCACTTACCTCAATGGAACCCTGAACGAATGCCTGGAATGTAAAAAGGGAACGTATCAATCGGAATCGCAGCAGACTTCCTGTATCCCGTGTCCGCCGAACACCAGCACCAAGGGTCCGGCTGCAGTAAGTAATTCTTCCGAACGAACGATTTAACAGTCATCCTGGGAATGTCTTATCGAGAGGGCACGATTTCTTTGTTGTAGACAAGTAAGGGCGAATGCACCAATCCCTGCGAAATGAATGGAGAGGAGATGCACTGCGATGCAAATGCGTACTGCCTTTTGATTCCCGAAACCAGTGACTTCAAGTGCGAGTGCAAACCAGGATATAACGGAACCGGAAAAGAATGTATTGACGTCTGCAAGAGTTACTGCGACAACGAGGGTGTCTGCATTAAAGACTCCAGGGGACAGCCATCTTGCAGGTGCAGTGGAAGCTTCACTGGCAAGCACTGTACCGAAAAGTCCGAGTTCTTCTATATCACAGGTGGAATTGCTGGAGGTGTCATCCTGATTATCATCGTCGTTCTCCTCGTTTGGATGATCTGTGTCAGGTAGGTCTTGACTACTGCATTCTCAGTATACTTCATCCAGTAGGGCTCCACGTATTCTCATACGTTCATTGTGTTCAGATCCTCGCGCAAGAAGGAACCAAAGAAGATGCTGACCCCAGCAACAGATCAAAATGGTTCTCAAGTAAATTTCTACTACGGTGCGCCGACGCCATACGCTGAATCCATTGCACCTTCCCATCATAGTACCTACGCTCATTACTATGACGACGAAGAGGATGGTTGGGAGATGCCAAACTTCTACAACGAAACCTACATGAAGGGTGTGTGATTCTGATCATCATGCCAGGAACGCTATATTAGTGTACTTTTCTTTATTAATTGATTACCAATTATTACAGAGAGTCTTCACAATGGCGGCAAGATGAACAGTCTTGCTCGTTCCAATGCCAGCATCTACGGCACTAAGGATGATCTCTACGACAGACTGAAGCGCCACGCTTATCCCGGAAAGAAAGGTTCGTCCCGCTCATTCAACCCTTACGGTGAAGCGACCCTCAACTCTTGAATGAGAAACGACGAGACACGCGAACTTTTTTTTTATAGATAAAAGCGACAGCGACAGCGAGGGCCAGTGACTCCGGGTGTGAACTCCGATTAGTTTCGACGAACGGATTTTGATACGTTGGACTCTAACAGGCTCAGCAACGAACGACGATATTTCTCGGTGCTCGACTAGAATGAAGTCGTCGTGACGAATATAAATAATAAAAAGAGAGAGCGAGAGAAATAATCATATACATTTTCACGGGAACGCGAGTTGTATTCGCTGTGCGTTCGTCAGTATATCATAAAACGAGGGTGTTTCGCAAACGAGAGTGTTTCTCATTACAACCGAAGTACACGAGGTGAACGGCGCGAACAGGATGACTGGGGTAAACGAGAAGTAAACTGATAGAAACGGGCGACGAATACAACGAGAGTCCTGGAGTTGCGATTAGCCAATGAATGATCGTTACTTTGGCACTTCTCGATAGGCTCATATGTAACGCGTAAATCTATTCATGTGTTTTTCACATAGTCCCCGTAGCAAAGCGCGCCATTTTCGAAAGTCACTTACGCCTTGGCACGCCTGACGTAGACATAGAGTCGGCCTCATTGGTGTAGTTATAATGTAAATGAACTTTTTCCGAGTACCGTAATGTCAGTGAAGGTTTTTGACCGATGGAAGGGAGAAATAATAAAGCAATCAAGTGCAAGTGGTACGACAGAGAGCAGAAATGAAATATTCGCTAAATAATAAGGAGTAAGAGAGACTTGAGGAGCTGCGTGCGAATCAAGCAACGCGCATGCGTGTATAGTTGTAATTTTTGTATTTAATATCGTGTATTCGTCATCCTTAAGAATGTTTAGTAACTTAACCCTTGAGTAACCCCAATGATTAATTAACGGTGCGAATGTGAAGCGTGTACGTGTATGTAATATCAGTTGATAAGTGTCAATTTATATCTTGTTATTATAAATATGTATTTTGTTTGTACAATACTTACTTATAGATGTGTGCGTGACTCGAGCGGTATTGCGCACCGCAAATGAGATGACAATAAGATTATAATAATATAATTGTTCAAAACTTTGTAAATAACGTTTTTTTCAATTATCAAACTTTACTTTAGTATTCCAGCCTTGAAACTTTGAGTTTCTCTGAGCGATTAAATCCTCACGGAGGTGAAATTGTGATCACGGCGATCACTTCAAGATGAAGACCCAGACTTTTAGGCTTCGTGTTTCTTTTCTCCTTTCCTTGTGCTTTCATAGTAAAACTCGAATAGGTCCCGAGTGGGTTTTATTTCAGAAACAGCACGAGCTGTAACACTTCTATGTCAGTTTATACGTAAATACGTTCCTACAATTTTATTTCCATAGACTAGTCCTACGTATCCAGAACTACCATCCCTTAACATGCAACCCAAGAATCCCTTAGGTCGCTAGAGTCAGGATAAAAAACTTCACGAATGCTGCTCAGATTCGTATTTGTAGTCGCTAATTCAATACGGAGTACAATTATAAAAATCAAAAATATTTATTTAAAGTTTTATAATACAGTGTATATACAGTTTTACAGGATCTACTATATCTTGAATTTTAAATTACAACAATAGGACACTCGTCAGTCTTGTCTTTTCATACCGAAACACTTCCGTCACTTCAACCTCGCGCGCCACTTCACGAAACAATAACTTAAATAAAATATGAATATCGGGCAGTGCAGAAACGACAGATTGTACGATAATTCAGCCTCCAAAATGATTTTGAATTATATGATTACCAGCGCATCTTTTCACTTCCTAATAATTTTTCGGCCGAGCTCGGATGCTTTTCAGAAATATCTGTCTCTTCTTGTTCGCAATATACTGTACATATCACATTCATAAAAATAGCAACAGTAGAATATGAGTGACACTTTACACACGTAACGCACTTACATACCCATTGATCTTTGCTGGACGAGAGTCAATGGTTGGGAATTGTTCTCCGTCACACTTATAACCGAACGTGTTAACTTTAGCCGGTGCAAATAAATTACTATCTATCATTTCATGATAATCGATAATTAAAGACTGATTTACTTATTCGTGATTAACAACAAGTCGACCTTGATAAATCAACTATGGACGTTGCTTGGAGAACGAGAAGCCTTGAAAATATATTACTACAGATTATAAAGAAATAATGTCGGGTCTTTGTGATACGTCATCATAAGAATCCTGTCAATTAAGAAATACACAACCAGTATATTTTGTGAAATATTTCTTGAAAATTTCACACGTATGCACATATGTTAATTCCAATTAAATATTCTTTGTGATTGGACTATCCGACTGGGTATACTATCGGTTGTATTGAATTATAAACACTCAAGTGCTGTTCCATACTTTTTTCGTTTCAAGAGAGCGAATGTCAAAAGAATTAATTTAATCGTAAAAGAGATGCTGTTATAAATTGCGTATATAGACGTGTAAAGTGTAGCGATACACTAACAGGAGTGATAGCGTTATCCGGAGGGTGGAGGCGGGGGGGAGGGAGGCCATGAGAATTATCAAGAAAGAAAACGTAAGCTTACTCCTATTTATAAATGACATGACTACCGAAATTTCGACATTTAAGTTCGACCGACGTTCACCGAAAACAATAATGTTCTACTCTCGCGAGGACTGTCACTCGTGACAGAAGGGAATACATCGAGTTTAAAACTGAAATAGTAAAAGATAATAGAATAAACAAAAAAAAAATACTGCTGTTCGTATGAAGTTCACAGGATGAAGAATCATAAACTTCTCATCGTAAGAGAAAAAGATTATCCTTCGAAACGTCCATAACACTAGATCCATATTTTTACATGTCCATCTCGTACTTGGTGTTAATTAAAACTGCCAAATCTTTAGTCGTATTTAAGGTCCTTGATTACCACTTTGGGATTTATGTTTATCAATTGTGCAAGAGTCGTGCAGTTAACTTTCATTCGATGCCCACCGACCACCATATAAGTGCTCAGCTGGCTCATGTTAACTGGAGTTGTCGAGGCGCCGTAATACGAGAATTGCTTCAGCTTCGAAGAATCCAGCGAAGCGCCAGTCGAATCGCTGCTTTCTTCTTCGGTCTCAACGGACGCTAATTCCGTGATGAATTTGAGTCCTGGTGGATATCGTGGCAATGGGTTCGTCGACTTCCTCGCTACCGATTTAATCGTGCACGGGATGGGATGCACCCGAACTGCAGGTTTTGCCGTAGATTTCTTGGCTACCGAATTGTTCTTGGTTGGAGAGGAACCTACCGTCTCTTCGGATAGTTTATCTTCCTGCGATGTCGCACTGGTTTCACTGGTGCACGTCTCTATAGACTCAGGGTCCTGTCGTAATACCTTCTCCATGAGCTCGTCAACAAGTTGCTCATAGTTGGCCACGTTTTCAATTTTCAACTCCATTCCGACATGGGACAGAGTACTGTGAGCAACTACGTTGCCAGTGGTACTGAATGTTTTGCTGCAGTGTTTGCATCTATATAAGTCTACGTGTTTCGTAACGTGTTTCTTCATGGCTCCCACGGATACTGCAGTGAAGTTGCATTTAGGGCAGCTGTAGCCCTTGCGCAATTCCTCGGTATCGTGTTTCTTGAAACGTAATGGAAGATGCGAGTGGAACATGTTGTGATGATGTTTCATTTTGTTTTTAGAATCACAGAATTCATTGCACCACTGACATACCCAACCCTCCGTCGCATGGTCGGAAACTTCACGGAATTTTATAGGCATATTGTCATGCTTACGACGTACATGGAGCATTATGTTGTTAATCGTTGATGTCTTGGGACAGTATGCGCACTTGAAAATCTTCTGAGCTGGACGCACCGGAACCTCCATCTGCTTGTACCTGAATGGCAGCCCGGTCCTCCATTTGGATGTATCGTTAGGCTTTGGATCTTTATGTACCATGTTCCAATGCATCTTCACAGTCTGCAAGGAGCTGCTACGCAATGTGCAGTAGAAGCAGCAGTACATGGCTTTCTGTTGGACTTTCGTAGCTGTGATGATCTCCTCTTCTTCGATATCGTCACTGTAGTCTTCGATATTCGTCTTCTTAGGCTGGAATTGTAACTGACCTGAAGATGCAGAGGTTCCCGCCAATGGTATATCCTCTGTCTTGACAGGTAAATGCGGATGATTGATTTCCGAATGTTGCCAGACTTCCACTTTGTCGGACGCAGTAAACGTACAATATGCACACTTCAGGGTGTTCCTGGTTGCGTGAATGCGCATATGAGCTTTCAGCCCTGTGAAGTTAACCGCATTGAATCCGCATACTTTACAAACGTCTTGAGTATCAGAATGTTCTCGATCTTCTGCGCGTCTTTCAGATTCATCGACGCTGATTCGGCGCTTTCGCTTTTTCGAGGTCTTCTTCGGGAACACCAGCCCATACTCCTTCTCCCAAAACTCATTCGTCAGATCAGGGCCACCTGCCGCAGGATTATGATTAATCTCTTCAGGTTGTCCAGGATGCCGAGAATGGATATGTTGGCGCATCATAAGCTCAGAATTTGTACTGCGATCACAGTAAGGACACAGGAATCCTAACCTCTTCAAGTGCGTCACCTGCACGTGCAACTTGAAGCCCCTCATTTTGGTAAACTTCATGTTACAGTGCTTGCAACAGAAAGTTTTTTCTTCTTCGTTCTTAGACGGAGCTGAAGGAAATAAGAGTTTTAAATGGTCAAGAAAAGAACTTTTTCAAGCATGCAGAGTCTACAAAACTTATTAGAAAAGAAGAAAAAAAAACTTACTGGATGGCGCTGAACTTTCCTGTCTCGATGATGACTTATCTTCAACGCTATCATCTAAGTTATCTTCCTTGATGTCTATCACAAGATCATCGTTGTCTTTGCTGTCGTCGTCGTAATTATAAATATTCATATCGAAATCCATCGCGTTATTACGCAAGCTGGTAATGGCCTGCGCCAAGTCCACCGTTTTGGAACCTTTTTCTGTTGATTTCTGTGCCGAATGAGCGGCACTCAAATTCTTTACACTTACAATCCCAAGACCCATTGAAGAATTTGGTCGCGACGACGTTCCTTCTGCGTTATTCTCAACTCTGCTTGTTTTCGTATTACTAATAACACTACTGACATTGTTCGATCCATTTGAAGTGCTCGTACCACTTGAAATAATGTTCGCACTTGTTGTAACACTTGTGACATTAATAACCTTAGCAGAACTTGTAGTCACTGTAGCACTTGTTGTAGTCATTGTGTCAGTACTAATTGTAACACTCGCAATAGCGTTTGCGTTTGCGATACTTGGTATAATGACAGTGCTCGCGGCACTGATCGATGTACTGGCAGTGCTTGAACTATTACGCTGCTTCACTGCCGCTTCTCGCATCATAGTACTTTGTCTGCTTAGCACCGTAGCAACCTAAATAATTGCAAGTAACAACCAAAATTACAATAATTTATCATTACTTAGAAGTCTTACCAATAGATTGCTTCCTACTTGCTTGAATACTTAAAGAAAAGCTTTACTTACCCAATCTTCGATAGAGTTGTCAGGAGTGAGCGGTTCATGGGCAGGTTGTTCGCCAGGATGATGTTTACTAAAGTGTCTGAATAATATTGACCGATTAACGGATAAAAATCCACATTCCTTGCAATGCCACCTGGAATAAAGGAAAGCTGATAAATTGCATGATAAATAACACGAGCGAATAAAAGGAAAGGGGAAGAAATATTATTTTCAGCGCGTTGTTATAGCAACGACACAAAATCGCATCTAGGATGAACTTATGATTTTTTCGAACAGTCTTGAACAGTGAACGGGCATCATATCATGTAAGAAATGACTTGTTAAAACCGTGAAGAATGCAAGAAACTTTGGCTTCATAGTGACATTAATATATGATGAATACATACCTCGCGTATTTCAGTTCTCTGAATAAATGATCCCTCATGTCATGTTTATATCTAGATTTGAACTGATTACACAAAGTACAGACAAACATATTCCCAAGAGGTTTTCCATATGGACCAAATTGCCCCATGTCTGAGTCACTAAGCTCACTGAACTCTTCGGAGACACTGGATTGCATCTTTACATTTTCTTTCAGTGAAACTTCAACCTGATTTACAAACTCGTCTGAAATCTGGGTTTTGCCGGTATTTCGCGTCTTACTGATTTTCCCTGTATCCTCGGTGTCAGTTATCCTTTTTTCACAGGAAGCCGAGCGTTTCGGCTTATCCTCTAAAGGTTTAGAACCGTCGAGGGATGCCGATTTACCCGGTCTTATTTTTGCAGGTTTTGTCGAGATATCAACGTCACTCTTTCGTTTCCCTGGTTTAGGGGAAGATTCGCTAGTTGAAGTGTCATTCTCGTCCTCAAGAAGTATTCCACGAATGTGTCTGACGCGCGGCATGTCTCTTCTCCATAGAGGCGTCGTGTCGAAAGGCTCGTCCTGGATACCTTGTTCGACAACCCCTTCAGTAGATTTCCTGGGAACTCCTTTGATTCTTTGATATGTCATAGTACAACACGTTTTCGGTTCGCACGTATGCTTTGCAGATGTATGTTGGCTGAAATTGACTTTAGCATTTGTCTTGTAAGGACAGAGATTACATTTAAACTGGGCTTTCTCATTGTGATTCCTTGCTGCGTGACTGTTCATTTGCGCCTTGTAAACACATTTAAAGTCACATATATTACATTTCCAATTGTTGCCATCTGGATCCGGAACATCCTGTGTCGTTTCCTCTTGGTTCAAGTGACAATTTTCATTGCTCTCCAACTCTCTTATAACTTTAACGAATGGTCTCTTCTCGGAATGCTTGTCAGTCAAGTGCCTCTCGACGACGTGCCTGTTCAATAGGGTTTTACTATCAGAAAACATAGGAATCGTTCCTACCGCGATGATGACAAATGGTGAAACATTTGACAAGCACGTTGTACAGTTATATTATAGACATTATAACCAGATTTAGAAACGCGTTGCGTTAGAAAAACAGTTATTTTGATTGTCAAATGCTTCAATGCCATTAACTCATAAATTAATACGAATAATAAATGGATAATGATTGGTATTAATTTTATAAAATATGCCCACCTGTGATAGTGATGATGGTTACAGTGAGAACATTTATAGAGTCTGGTATCATGCATTTTCAAGTGTATTCCCATTTTGTCGATTGCAATATTCTGTGACTCCTGTCCAGGAACAGAAGGAGGACAATGAGGGCATCGGAAATATGGCTCCTCAGAGTGTAGGGCCTTAAGATGATATCGTAACATTGCTTCATCGACAGTCAAATAATTACATTCCGCGACACCGCAGACATATCTGTAAATCATTAAAGACTATCACAATGAAAGCACTGAAGTAAGATATGGCACCAATGTGAAAATAAAAATAGACCTTTTATGCTCAGGTACAAACTTTGGCATGCTTTCATCCTCATCAATCTTAGGTGCTTCTTTTGACTTTCCTCCCATCCGTCCATTCTGATGCGAGCTACTAGCAAGGTTGACCATCTTGTCAAACATCCTTTCCTTTTTATCCAAACAGGGAACAGGATTGACAGGACCGGATTCAGGTACAGTCTCGTCCTTGGCGTGAAGCTGCAGGTGTCGGATTATGTTCGTTCTGACCTTAGTAGTGTAGGGACAAACGGCACATTGCACCTCACGATTATAAATCGCCTGACGAGGAAGAAATTCTATGTCATCTGGACTGAAAGCCACCTTCTCTATTTCCACACTTTTCTCGACTTCCTTCTCAGCTTGTTTGGTCGTCGCACGCTTCTTTCCATTACCTTTTGCTATATTAAGGCGCTGTTAACAATTTTAACTACAGGTTAATTCATGAAAAAATTGAAATTCACTCGACTCCGCATCTTCGGTTGACTTACGTTCAATACGGGTTGAACAACGAAGAGACCATCGACAGAAGGATTTTTTGGATCCGCTGGTACAACCTTACTATTGTTGTGCTTATGTTTTGCTTTCATGTGTGCCATTGCCTGATAAGACACTGCGCACCTCATTTTACAGAGTCCACAACCAAAGCGCTTCAATCCGTGAAGTTTCAAATGCTCCAGCAGAAAACCAATTTTAAGAAAATGCTTGTGACAATGTACGCAATTCAGATTTCGATTCTCAGGCGCTGAAGTGCATTCTTTTAAGTGTGTTCTCAGCAGCGCCGGATTCGCAGCTCCAAACTGACAATTTTCATAGCCGCACTTGTATAGATCGCTACCGGTAAAACCAGTGTCTCTAATATCATCCAATGTTAGAGGCTCATTATTCGATTTTTGCGGCGTGCTGTGATTACTAATACTCATGTCATAGGAGGTGTTTGAGTTTTCAGCACTGCTGCACACAATCGGGGGATCCTCCATTTTTGGCTCCAGGATATCCTTTCTTGGCCGACGTTCGTATCTCTCTTCTCTACCAGTAGTAATTGTTCCTGAATTCGACTTACTGCTACAGGTGTTAACAATATCTTCCAAAATTTCTATGTCGCTATCTTCATTCTTGCTTCGTTCCTTCGTATTCTGTGTACCGTCACGAGGTTCCAAGCCTTTCAAAAATTCAGGATTGTCCAAGATATTAATGTGAACAAACTCGTCATTGCAGTTCGTCCCTTCCGAAAATCCCAGAGGATCCACCGCATTTTCTAGGGCATTCTTCATGTCCTCGTCCACGTATTTCAGTAGTAATTCAGGTTCTTGAAGAATGTGCTGCGAATCTTCTTTGGTATTCTCGGCATTTTTATCGATTAAGCAGTAAACACTTGTTTTTTTGGTTTTTAATACGGACAACGCATCCGAGACTGTATTAAAACTCAGTGTTTTTGCTGCCTTCGACGATGCCTCTGATATTAACTTGGGATTTTTGTTTGCAATTTCCGAATCACTTTTCCGAGATGCCTTGTCAATATCCTGTTCCTTCTCATTCTGTTGTATCTCATCAGTTTGATTGATGACGACATTCTTAGTACTCTCAATGCTATTCGCCAGGTTATTTGATATCTTTGATATGGTACTACTTTCGGCTTGATTCAATCCGATAGTACTACCCGCTACTTTTGGCATTTCTAAGGAAGCAACACTCGTTACGTTATCCAATGGTAATGTGATAGCTTCCACAGTGCCGCTCTGCGATGCTTGAAGAACCTCAGACTGCCCAATGTTCTCTTTTATCAATTTTGAAAAGCTATAATTATCTTCCAAATTTATGGTTATCAGATGATCGACTGTTCCCGTGAGCCACTACAAAAATGAATATCTATAGGTTATCAGTGAACATTAATATTGTACCTAACTGAATCTACAAATCTTTGCCTTAGTAAAAAAATATTATATAAGGGAATTGCCATGTTTTTTTTTTATATATCTTACCCGATCAGAAAAAGATCTTTCCAGAATAACAGGTATCCGGTTACAATGGAATTTACTAAGATGATTGTGCAGTTCTGCCGTGGTATCCGATCCACAGATACAGTACAAACACTGATACTTATAAACGCCATGTAATTTGTAGTGCTGAAAAATAGAGATAAAATAAAAACTTGTATTATATTCAGTGGCATTAGAAATCCATAGATTAAGAAAATATGTATAGAACATACAGAGAGAAGCTGTTCTGGCTTCAGACTTGTTGCTGGACACAGATGACATTTAAATATAGACAGATTGGATCCATGACTATTTTTTAAATGTGACTCAAAATTTTCAGGAATGTAGAAAGTCATACCGCATTCTAAAATCAATAAACCGTAATGTAAAATTTATGGATCTAATGCACGAATGTGCAGTATAGTACGAAAAAGAAGTAATTTGTTTAAGTACCATGTTGACAAACGAATGGAACCACATAGTCCCTTCGATCAATGTTATCCTTAGGTGGTTTTGATTTAACATTATGACAATGCAGCACAGACATAGGTTTATTTTTGTGACAGGAACTCTGCAATAGAATAAAGAGATGAGTTGTCAGAACATTCGATTAGACTGCAACCACGTAGCATTTGAAAATTCTTACCTGGTGAATTTCAACATAACTTTGAGCAGCAGCTCTGTAGAAACAGTAGCTGCATTGAAACTGGCAGAACGAGTGCTTTTCCAGTACATGTCGTTTAACGTGCGCTACGTTTTTTAAAACTTTATAACAGTAAGCACAATTTTGATAATCGTAGGATGATTTTCCGGGCTTTTTATCAGCAGAAATTTCGTGTTCTTGATAATGTCGACAAAACTGATCAACATGGTCCGTAGTGAAGCTGCATTCCTGGGACATACACTTGTACAAATGACGAAGTTTCGTTACATCCAGCATCAACTTATAAGCATCAGTGGATTTGAGTTTCAAGGCCACAGTTTGGTTCCCATTCTCTATATGCTTCAGGAGACTCGGCGAGTGAATAACCTTAACAATTTTGCAACTGATTTTTGGCGAGGTCCCAGCAGTGGTGACAGTGACGGTCTTAGGGCTAATCGCAGACGCAGTAACAGTTTGACTCAATGGTACTGACAATCCCAACGTTGTAGGATTCAACTGAATAGCAATTTGTGGTGTTGGCGCGATAGGCATGAACTTGCTTGATACCTGAGGTGGACTTATAGCTATGGCTGAGGTCGAAGGTGAACTTTTGAGTGGTATAATTTTTACCGACTCCCGTGAAATCGTGGTGACTGCTGGACTTGGTGCTTTCGATGGTGAATGGCAGAGAATGGCTGAACGAATATTTCTTTTGAGAATTAGTGGATTTGTTCTCTTTAGGAGTGACATCGACTTACATTTAACTGGAGATATTTCCATTGCTTTTCTTATGTCGCTCACAATTATCTCATTTCCATCATTATTCGCGGTTGGGGCAAGGCTTACTACATTCTCGATTCTGAGGAATGAACACGTGTCATCCGTATTTGTTTGCAAAATGTCTCTTTTCAAGTTATCACTGGTTGTTGCATCCACCGTTGCAACCGCTGTTAAAGAACCATCTTTGTTGTCCATGGGAGTTATAGGTTGAGAGAGCGTGTCTCCGCTTAGACGCCTCAGTCGAATGAAATTCTTTAACTGGGACGTGTCATCCAGCATTCCGTCAGATATTTCTTGCAGCTCATTCTGTCTACCACGAAATCGTCTGATACTTGTCAATGGTATGACATTTGGAGGATTAGGAATATTTTTCATAGGAGAAGATCCCTCAGAATTCGATTCCTCGTCTTGGGCAGACTCCTCTTTCCCCGATTGATATGAATTGCCACCTTTAAGTTGAGCTGCTAGTCTATAAATAGTTGTCATCATAGGATCCTGGGAGGGGGTACTGATATTCGAGGTTTCCTTGAGCAAAGTGTTTACATCGGTTGACAGTTCATTGTCTGACTGGTCCGAGCTAGAATCCGAGTCATAAGGCAAAACAGAATCTCCCAATGTTTCATCGTCACTAGTATCGGATCCGCTCGAATTTCTTTGTGTATCATCATCACCTACTGTCAGTACCTGTGAAAGCTTGTGTTCCGAGTTATCGCCACTGATAGTTGGTTCGACAATATTTTCCGCAACATCATCAACCATATCAACTACAGATACATTAGATTCTTTTTCTTTTTGACTGTAATCGGTCAGATCACTTAAACACGTATCTGTAGCAACGGATAACGACGTAGTACTCACAATTATTGGTGTTAATTCGTGTGGTATATTTACAGCAGAAGACTCGACTTGTTGATTGTCCGTTGACGTTGTCGCCATTTTATCCTTGAGCTTATCAATAATCGAAAGTCCTCTCTTAGAACCATCCTTATTTAACTTGATACCAATATTCTCGATGACTTCTTGCATTTTCTTTTGTCTTTCCAATTGAATTTCTACCTCTTTGTGCTCGAGTTCTGGTGGACACACAAAAGCGCTAAGATTTCCAGTAACGGTAGGTCCATCTACATCTCCTTGGTCAGCATCCACCTTAGTTTCGTTTTCGTTTTCCTGTCCAGACGACCTCTCCTCACGTTGCTCCATCGTTTGGTCTAATTCCGGCTCGTCTTTAGATATAATTTCAGAGTTTTCACTAGAGGCATGCATATCAGTTTCTACCGAGTTCGCAGCCGAAGCACTACTAGGAGTTTCGGCGTTCGAATTCTGCGCACTGACTTCCGTTTTCTCCAGTACTTGCATCTCCTTTGGCTCAATGGAATCCTTGTTCGAGTCTTTCAAATTGTCTAGGAGCTCCGTTCCTTTGGCATTATTTGCGCCCTCTGTTAGGTCTTTGGACATATTTATTTTGATAAACTTTGCCTCAAGCTCAGCGCTATGCCAGTCCTGCATGTGCTTTTCTATGTTACTTTTTTTCAACTGCACGAAGTTGCATCGTAAGCATATGTAGCCGTAAATACTATTCTCATCTGGAATGCTGTCCTCTGTGATAGCAACTGCTACCGTCTGGGACAATTTGCGACAGACCTTGTAATAATGCGTTCTCATAGATGATTTTGCGACGGCTTGATAAGGGCAGCTCACGCAACGGAATCTGTACTCTCCAGTGTGGGTTGTGCAATGCTCGTAGAAGGTTTCCATCGCGATATTGCTAGCTCCGTCGGTAGAAAAATGACAAAATCTACAATAAAACCTGCATCGTTCCTTGTTTATGAATCCAACGCTGTTTTCTTCAAAATCCCTTTCTTGTGCTTCTTCAATCGCAAGTTTTGCCTCTGACTCGATTAATCTAGAAATTAGTGCTCCAGCACTTGGATGATTCAGTTTATAATGGTGAACTATGTTCTTGCCGGAAAAGAAACAAAGTAGACACTTGTATCTATCTTGGCCAGACCAAGTGTAATTAATGAGATCCTCCATTTTAACGTTACCTAAATCTTCTTTTTTAACAGTACTTATATCAACCTGTTCTTTAGTGTCCATTTCTTCATCGCCCATTATAACAGTCTCTTCTTTGGCTACGGCCGCTGTAGCACCACCTTGTGTCATCATCGTCTCTTCTTCGGATTTAGATTCCTTAATAACTACTTTGAAATTTGTATCTAGCTTGATTTCAGATTGTAATTCGGTTGTATTCGTGGATTCGCAGTGTTCGTTGCTTGCTGAAGTCTCCTTTGGAGCACTATTATCTTTTTCAGTATCTGTTCTTTCGGGGACAGTATCGGCCGCTGCTTTGGCTTGAGTACCTGATGAACCAGAGGTAATGACCTCCGATGCTGCAATGTCTTTAGGTTGGTCCATTGGCATACCCGTACATTCTGACTCTGTACTTTCTGGAACTGGTGAAGATACATTCTGTGTTTTCTTTTTTCTTTTCTTGAGAATTCCCATTTGCCAATTTAACTTCTTCTTCTTCTTCCTCGGAGCAGCCTTCTTGGACGCTTCCCGAACAGATAAACTGTCATCAGGTTCCTCATCAGCTTCCAGGTCACTCTCTTTATCCGCAGCAGATGAAACTTTCTCTGTAGCTGACTTAGGACGGACCAATCCTACCAAAATGTTACTCAATAGTTCCTCGTTGGTATCCGATGATAAATTAACCTTACTTTTTTGTGTCTTCTTACCAGTAGTAGTAGTACTGCTGGATAATGAAATATCCGAAACAACACTCCCCTCGTCCGTACACGAAGCAGCGTCGTCAGCCTTGTCCGGAGCAACTTGCATAGTATTTTTCTTCCTTACGTACTTTCTACCTTTACTGAGAACCGACTGCGGCCGTTTTTTCGGATCATTCTCTCCTTCAGGGATTTCGGAGTCATCTTGCGGCTCAGGATGTAGGGAAATATCTACGGCAGCTACTAATTCTGACACGTCAATACCAAAACTTTCATCCGAGGAACTGTCAAACATCATTTTTGATGAATCAAACTTACTTAAGTCAGCCTTCTCCAGTAAAACTCGAGGCTCCTTCAAGATATCCTTACGAAGGACTCTTTTACTCCTGCGTAAAGAGTCATCTCCTTCAGTCTGCATTGCATTCTCAGAAGTTTGCAAATTCTGCTCGATAGAAGGTACTTGATCATTTTGTGATGGCTCCATTGTTTCTGATCCGTAAAGATTTTCTGTTCGGTGTGCCAATGGTTGATCCTCTTCGCTCCCAGAACTTCGTACAGATTCCTTTGATCTAGTTTTGTTAGCACGTTTAACCATTCTTTTAGGTCCTCTGAGCTTTGATGTTTTAGATCCTTCGCTATCAGATGATTTTACATTTTTAACCTCCTTGTCGGAGAGGCCTACTGGTGACAATTTCTTTGCCTCTATAGTAAGGCCAGGAAGATTTTCAACAGCAGCATTCAAATTGGACTGGCCTTCTTTAATTAATCTACACATTCGATGACCCGTAGCAGTTACAACACCCTCACTTATAAACATTTCCCTTATATCTTCCTGCAGCATCTCCAAAGAATTTCGTCGCTTTGATTTCACTTTCACTGGCACTTTAGCAGAGTTCTCTTTATCCTCAACTTCTTTAGAGTTCTTGTTATCACTACCCTTGCTAGCATCTTCTTCAACATCTTCTTTCTTAGCATCCTTAGTTTTTCTCCTTCCAGCTTTCCTTCGTTTTGTTACAGAATCAGTATCACCCTGATTCTTCGACTTCGTCAGTTTAGTTGCTGCATCAAAGACTTCAGACTTCTCTGAATTTAGTTTACTAACGTCATTATCTTCCTCCTTCGAGGTATCTTTGACACTAGTATTCTCTTTTATAAATTTGTCATCGCCATCAGTTTTCTCTGGTGTAATCAACATTCCAAGCCTATCAGCCAAGGATTCTTCCTCTGAACTGTCTGAAACTATAACTCGCCTCTTCTTTTTCTGTTGAGACTTCTTCACTTCAATTTCCTCCTTATCTGAACTACTGCTGTCCGAATCAGATTCAATAATTTTCTTTATCCTCCTCAACTTCTTTGTTTGCAAAACTTCACCAATCTTGTGCAACAGCTTCGCTTGCTCCAAAAGCTTCTTACCCTCGCCAGACTCTAACGATTTTCTGATAAGAGCTTCGATCCACTCCTGCGTTACATCCTCCTTCAATTTCGATCCTCCAGATTCCTTTGATAACTCGCCAGAATTCTTCCCATCGCCATCCAGAACCGACTGATCTTTCGATTCCCTTTCGCCCTTCGTAGACTTAGCAGATATATCGAAAATCTCGTTACCTGAATTTGTATTTACATCAAATGAAAGACTTTCTTTATCTCCTTTTTTATTCTTTCCAGACGAGGAACTTTCTTCAACAGTAAATCTCATGGTACCGTCATTTTCACCATTTTCTCTCGGAGATACGATGCTGCGATCAGTTCCAGTATTTCCATCGATTATATCATCCCACTGTTCGGGCTCAGGATAATCTTCATTATCATCTTTACCCTCATTGAATACGGATACCGGTGGTGGATCTGGACGTTTGATCTTTGGAATCTTAAACTTCTGTAATCCAGATCCTGGCCCTGCCTTAGCCTTAGTATCTATCACCCCATAGAGACTCTCCAACGGTGACGACATCTTGTCTTTAGATGTTTTATCGTTCGCAGCGGTTTGCCTGGAGTCCACCTCGGTATCCTTTTTGTTCTTCGCCTCTGAAGATTTCTGAGTTTTAGTCTTGTCTTTAACTGTTTTTGGCAAGAGTTTACTACTGTCTTTGGATTCTGAATTACGTCTCCTGGGATCTCGATCGTTGGTATTTGTTTCTTTTGGTTTCATAGTCGAGGACTGAATGTCCTTTGCTAAACGAGGATCTCTTATGGTACTAGAGTTGATAGCATCTCTAGGTGGAACAGCACTTTGAATCGGATGTTCCTGACGAATACGAGGATCTCTTTCGGAGACGCGATTGCCATCCCTATTAAATCGATTAGGATTCTCCCACTCTGGACGAGAATCGCGATTAAATCCACCTCGGCCTTCGCCTCGAGCTCTGGTTTCATTGTAATAACGTTCTCTCCCTCTACCACGTCTTGACCAATTTTGATCTCTGTTCCAGGAACAAGGTGTACTAGAACGTGCATATGGATTAGGTGTGCTTGGTCTAGGTCCATCTGAGCCTGTGTTGGGCCTATTACGAGGTTGCTCGTTGTCCCGCCTAAACATGGGTTCATTTGGTCTGTTATTGGGCTGAGCCTCCCACCCTGGTCTAACGTGTGAACCAAATTCATTGGGCATCTCATAATTCGTCATTTCATAATTAGACATCTCATAATTTTGTGGCATTTCATAGTTCCCATCATATGATGGTCTATTCTCTCCTTGGTAACCCCTAAACTGATTACCTACCGAAAAGTTTGTTGGAGACATCAAGGGTTGTATTAATGGTACGTTACTATTAGGCACATCGTTACCACTGAATCCTGAGTTCATTTCTTGCGTTCGCTGAGTCGGACTAATCATTGGTCTAATCGTTTGAACATGATTAGGAGGAAACTGCGGCCTAAGTTGTGGATCATTCATAGGATGAGGTTCCATAGGCATAGGATTCGCGACTCCTGGCATCTGCCACATATCCGGATGAACATTGGGAGGACGTTGATACGGATTTGGTACATGTGGTTGAGGAGGATTGATATTGCCACTAAATTTACCACCAGGACCCCACTGAGGTCCACAAAATTCGTTCCTGCCCGGTGATTGGTGATCGGGTGGCCTATTAGCTATATTGCCAATTTGTCTATTGAAATAATCTGGGTTGTCTCTACCTGACAAAGGCTCATTAGAAATTGATGACTGGGAACGTCTTTGGTACAGTGGATTCCTTTCTTCGGACTTTGACGGAATTTCAGTATGACCCTGCAGATTAGTCTGAGCCATATTTGTTAATTCGTCCTCCATTAACCTTGACAGCACACTGGATTGCCTTGGGTGCCTCTCGTAATTGTCAGCATATCGTGGCTCGTGTTCTCGTTCTCTGCAATTTGGAGACGGTGGCAGATTTCGAGGATCAGCTGCCTTATCCGTACTGACTATCGTTGACGGAGCGGTACCTTGCGAAGTAGGCTGACCCGTAGTTACTGCTTTCTGTTCTCCAGCTTTTGGATTATCGAGTTTTCCGCTTAAAGGCGGAGTTATGCTTCTGTTAGGTAAATACTTTTTACTAGTGAGCTTAACAATATGCTTGTCTACTTCCTCCCAACGTCTCTCACTTTCCCTGTCAATGTCTTCCTGTGACAACAGAAACCTTCTAGGAACTCTTGTTTCTTTGTTATTGATGTTCGCATTCTGCTGTTGCTGCTGATGCTTCGTCGACTCTTTCTTCGTCGTGTCCTTTTTCGTCGTGTCTTTCTTCATCTTATTTACTTCTTCGCCCAATCTTTCCCATACGCTACCTTTGCGTGACTCATCTTTCTCCTTTCGATTGCCTGCTTTCTCATCATTCTTTGGTTCATCTTCCTCGTTCAAAAGTTCCGCCAAATCCTCAATGGAAAGCGGTGGCTCCGTAAGGACCGGCGGAGGTGAAACTAATAACGAAGTGGTCGCAACTGGCTTGGGGCTAATCTTAGCTGAGGCAACGGCGGGTGTAGCAGCGACGGCGTCTTTCGGTCTCGGCGATGTATTTTTCTTAGTAAATAACTCCGGATCAGGAGACCTTAGCCTGGCGTCCTGTAAATTTGGCGGGGACTCGAGCCTCATTTCATTACCCAAATCTAAACTCAAACCCGCAAGTCTATTCTTTTCTAAAACAGAAGAAAGTCTCCGCGACCCGCCAAGAGATGGCACTGGCACGGTTGGTATATGGCGACCAGAAATTGTCGTAAGGGACCTACTCTCAGAACCAACTTTCTGCGGTAAGCTGTTTCCTACTAATTTAGCTGCCGTAACAACATCCTGTGAAGTTACTGGATTCGACTGCCAGGAGGGTCCTCTGGAAAATTTCATGTTCTTCTCGGATTCCTCTAGCATATCCCATTCGGAAAAATTGCTCTCGGACCGGCCGCTGCTCGAGCTTACATTCGAATGAGGTTGGTGATCCAATGTAGATTCTTCTTTTCGCTCTGTGGGAATGATTATTGGGGCTTTGGTTGAGACTGTCTCACAATGATCAGGACTTGCTGGTTTGCTGTCCAACTTGTTTGTGGAAAACTCCTCCTTACGCTCCGTAGGAATGATGATTGGGGCCGCCTGTAACGCTGGATTGGGACTCGCCGGTGGACTTGGGCTGGCTGGAGTCTCGTCCATGGCTTCTTTTGTTGACCACTTTGTTTCCTGTTGTTTCTTCGTACAGACGTCGTCCGAAGAGCTGAAAATGTCATGATCTAGATTTTTCCAACGGAATCTCAGAATTCACTTATCATAGCAGTCGGCCTGTAGCGACGTTTGAAAACTACTGGGATCGAAATCACAGAAAAATGATCATTATACTTAAAGAAACAAAAAATAAATCAAAGAAAATACTATTAAGCGGGATCAACAATATAAATTGTTTTTTTAGAATGAACAATATTATGCTTTGCAGATAATAAAGAAAATTTATCTGTACGATGAGTTTCATACTATACTGAGATACAGGAACACTACGATATGTATCACGTAAAGTATGCGTAAAGTTTGATTAAACTAAATTTCGATACTTACTCCGCAGCTTGCACGGTGGTGACGTCACACTTCTTACTTGGAATAGTTAATTCAGGTGTGTTTCCCTGAAACTCGTGTAGAATTAGAAGAATTAAAATACAAAGAAAAAAAACATGCACTACAAGTCTGGAAAAGAAGCAAAATAAATAACATATGTTAGACAGTCAGAGCAACGACGCGTGTAAACATACAGACTACACCAAAGATTTGAGAAAGAAAAATTGATTACGGCGATACTCCTATTTAAGATTGTTCAACAGGATGAAGAACTATATTGTCACAAGGTGTATACAAGATGATCACGTAGAAAGCGAGTAATTAAGTCAGAAAGTGCTATGAGAAATAATATGTTCAGAAAAGATAACAGTGCTGTTAGTAACCATTCAAGAGAATAAGACACATAATAGGGAGATATACGATCATAAGTCTCGGTATTAATTTAAGCGAAATTCTAGAATAAAATTATATCGTTGTAGGAACAGAGTCAGATATTTCAAACGGTTCTTTTTTTTTCGATACATAAGAGATACAACATTCCCTTTTCTGAGGATAAACATAAGATTTGGGGTAGTTCAAGCTCATGAAGGCTAAAAGTGGCCGTGCATCATATCTTATGTAAACGATGTATTTTATAGAATCCAATATAATTATGCCAACTGAGTACTGTACGTGAAATCTAGGAGAGTGGAAATACGAATACATGAATATAAAACAAATATATAGAATCCAGAAAAAAACATGGAAGAGAATATTTGTCTGAGTAGAATATGCTCCGATTAGATTTTCAAAGATCATTCTTTATGCGTAGTAAAATGCTGAGTGAACGGTTGAATTTTATAAAGAGACCAATACGATAATCTTCAAAAAGAGTAAAAACGAAAGTTTTCATCCGAAACTTTCCACATTCACGGGACAATTTTAATTCGTGCAAAAATTTCGTAAATATCTACCTTTTCTACTTTATTGTGCAGTTTCTGTAGTACGTCTTCGCATCTCTGCAAGGTCTCAATCCTCAACCTGTTGCGTGAAGGATAGCACATGATTAATTCGAGCACTCCTGTTTCCAAAAGGGCTACTCGTTTCACTAGGCTATACGTTTATACATCATGGCCGGTTCTCTTTATCTTTTTTTTAAGTCAATTAACACTCTTTTAATCGAATAAAAGTATGAAAACAGCAAAGACCGTGACTAGTGATACGGCTTTCTACTAAAACGAAATTTTTCGTTAGGGAAGCGTACGATATGCCGCACTGTCTCCGTATTAAATGCGAGAATTCATGAAAATGCCAAAAAGGAATTGTACGAAACAATGATCAGATTAAAAGGCAAAAGTAAAAGTTAAACAATCGTAACTCGTGATACGTTATTATGAAAACTTTGAACAACGACACAAATATCAAAGATGTGATAACATGCTCCAAGTGGTACAGCAGTGTAGAAAAAAAATGGATTGTGCACTTAACAGCTAGAAAACTCAAATTTTTGTGGGCCATGATATACAAATGACCAATTCTAAGTGTAAACATAGGTCGAATAAGGTAAAGAAAAAATCGTATGCAGGCTTGCGAAATCGTTGTGATTTTGATCCAAGGTACCACACGAGAAAATACTTTGAGTCGATTGACGCACAATGCGATTCCAGTTGAATAAATGATTAGTAAATCCTGGTATAGAATTCGACGCTCGTTTACGCTGCTTCGTATAAATAATATAATGGTATAAGGATTTTTGTATAAAAATATATGACACTGTAACAACGATGGATCAATTATAGTTTTTGCATCATTTGCTTATTCTCCATTCACCTAGATTAATACTGGTGACCTTATCTTATTTCTATACATAATTCTAAGGAATAAATGACTAATATTAATTATTGAAACTTTATTGCTATAACGATGAAATCGTCACTTTGGCAGAGCACTATCATTAGGATGAGATCCATATTAAATTGGTAATTATGACAATTACCACCTATCAGTATTGTGCTGCTGTGTATATCTTTCGTATCAGGTAAAATCTTGATCAATGATCGTAAGAGATTGATGATTAATAGTATAATCATGAAAAAATTCACTCTCGTTGTATTTGCTTGCAATTACTAGTGTCGGATGTCGCAATGTCTGCATACGTTTTAGGTATCAATAAACGCAATGAGAAATCGGCTGACTTGCGGTTGTAATTACAAAAATTCGGTACAGTGTCACGGGTGGGCCTCAGGTACCATAGGCCGCCATTCGGGAACCGTGGAAACGCATCCAAAGAAACGTCAAAATCTTTTCTATGGTGCGCACGTGCAGTGAATCGCAAAAGTAAAGACCAACGTTCAAAACCAAACGCAATCATCTTTCTTTAATTCGCTCGATAAATAAGAATCGCCTTGTTTAGTGCAAATAAAAAATTGCACTTGCGCAAGCACATTCGTACATCATCCAAAGGTACTGCTGTACTTGAGCAAAGAGGCGACAGTCGCAAGTCAGCCAATTTCAAAAGCATTTGACTGATGCGATTAGATGTGGGAATCCCCGGACACGGTTCCACAGTACTTTCTGGTACTAGGACGTCTTTGGGGCACGGGACAAGAAAAGACGAAGAATAAAATAAAATAAAGGAAGATGGAAACAAAACGTACTTCCTCTTACTGTTCGAGAGAATTCCGTGGAGACTTTGCATTTTCTGCAGTTGCACCTCTCGCGATTTGTCTTTGACTTTCTGGAGTCTTTTGATCATCGCCTCCAAGAAGGGAATGTACTTTTGCATCTCGGCAAACTTCCTGTCGTACTCGTCCATCCTGACTTCTTGAGCTGGCACACCTGCGTCGACAGTCAAATCGAAATATTTATCTACTCCGGCCCTCAACGCCCCTTTCACCGCCGTTTTTTCTCCATTATTCACTCTATACGGCTACCATGCTTAAATATCCATCAATCCTTTTTTTGAGAGAATACGCAAATCCTGCGCGATCGTCCCTTTCACAGAATCCTTCCTCCAAATCAGATATAAACTTTCCGCACACACGGATACGTACTACGTCGCAATTAACAATTCCCAAAACTCATGAGTTCTGTATTCTTCTATCAGAAATTGCATAAATAAAATTGTTCTCTAAATAAATTAAATGGGTCTCTTTTACCGAGACCTTTACGATTAGGAAACTGAACTGATCATAGTGTCGCACACAAATGGATACAATGCCTAAGGTCAAATTATCGCATTTACAATTTTTAATTTCATTCTGACATTTAGCAGCTTGCTTAGGAACAACGAAATGATGTATCGTTGATTTACTGACTAAATAACACACGCACACAACTAAATCATGATTTTAGCTTGTTGCCAATAGAGTAAAATTGAGGACGATAAGGAGAATAATGGAATTTTCTCAAATTCACTCCTACTCAACTGGGAAAATGTTCACTCTTTGTCATTGATTACATAATTCCTCAGTGGTGTCCTTGGCAAATTTCCTTAATCCTATATTTAACTATGAGTACACGACACGCATCGCACGGACCGGCCCG
Source organism: Trachelus troglodyta (assembly GCA_030142635.1). Classification (NCBI taxonomy): domain Eukaryota; kingdom Metazoa; phylum Arthropoda; class Insecta; order Hymenoptera; family Cephidae; genus Trachelus; species Trachelus troglodyta. The sequence goes on from JARQTJ010000823.1 coordinate 400,468, forward strand.
CCCATTCTCCTCCGCTTAAACTTGCTGCAAATAACGCAGCTAGCCATATTGTTTATTGCAATCAAACAGGTAATTAAACAGATGGATTCACTATTGACTACACTACTGGCCCCCGAAGTCTGCGAATTAAACTGCAATTGCACTATCCTGAAAATCAGCCTTGGATCCTCTACTAATTTTCCAAGTCCTTTATACACACGATAAGAATTAATTTATAGGCTGATTTACGTATTCTATGACATAATAGTGATCGAGGAATCTTGCATTTCGAAATGAGATTTTCCATGACTTCACTTTTCCTATCAAACCTTCACTCTATTAGTTGTTCGTATGTGAAGATAATTGATTACGTCTCGCGATTCCATCGTGTGTGCACATTTTATCGTACGTTGACATGTCCATATACAACTCTAATATACATATATTAATTGAGTCTGCTGACGTCCACAAAATGCAATACATATTAGGTAGTAATTGTCATTTTTTGATCAATCGTTGGAAGCAACATAAATTACCATTGCGGAATAATAATAATTACTGTACGCGCCCTGCCTTAAATTGCATTGGCATTACATGGCTCAATTATAATCTTGGGAAATAATCGCAAACGTCACTGTTCTCGTTGAATTAGCAAATAGGTCATATCAGCAATTCGTGGGAAACCTTAGGAACTACCTCAGACTTTGGTTTTGTAGTAAAATCCGTGAGATTGGCTGTAAACTATTCCGTGGTAATCTTCCTCAGGCTTTTACAATAACATTGACACCAGCACCACGATGCAAAATACATTTGGTAGTTAAAAAAATAAATCGAGCAATCGATTCTATTCACTTTTAGATACGTAACAGGTTTCTACAAAATGCTAGGTGCGTCTTGAGTGACGCGTGCGCACACTCCCAGCCTGAACGGGAACAAAGACACTCGGCCGACCATCATTCCTTCTCTTTCTTCATTTTCTTCGACGCGCAACATTCACTTTTCCAGGAGATGATCAGCTACGATTTGAAGACCCTACGTCTGCTGTCGGATTAATAGCACTTTCATCTAGGTATCCAACGTAGATATTCCGGCATTAGTCACCCTTCTGCCGATACAATCAAGTAACTTGGAAATTCAGTGGGAGAATCCAGACTCGAAGATGTCCAAGAGAAAATCCCTAGATGATGAGTATAATCCCCCTAGGATCTCATAGGATCTCTCATATTATTCTGTATAGAATCCTCGAGGGTAGCCAGAGTACAGTGTCCGATCGTTACGAGGTCACCAGAATATTTCCTACGAACTGGGCGATGAAAATCGATGTAAACTCTAGTACGGCAGGTTCTCTCTTACCCTGGAAATAGGCAGCCATTGCAGCCAATTCAAAGGTTGGTTACGCAAGTGCTGGTTGCTCACGGAGACTCATCCGAAACTCAACAAATCTTGACCACGCAGTCGAGTAGTAGACGATGTGGTTCTTCTTCAAGTTAGACAGGTGAACATTCTTGCTGGGAAGGAAGGTCGTAGTCGAGGGACAAGTATCTCGAGCGCGAGCATGTTACACTCCGCCACGAAATAAAGCAGTGCGTTCGATCCTCGCTCTCCCGTTCGTGGCTCTCGGCCGGTTGAGTACCGCTGATTGTTCACGGAACCAACAGCAGCGACTCCACGCGCTCTATTGCTCATCCACGAAGTGTTATAGGTTTCAGCATTACCGTTTGCTTCCTGGCCATCCTCATGTTTTTATCCTTTTTCTGGGCCTGTCCGGGAGTACACACTCTTCGACCCATGTAAATATATTCCACGACTACAATAATTCCCGAGTCCCAGAAACTGCACCTCGACACCACATCATGCATAGTTAGCATTTATCCTCTGGATATTATACTGATCGGCAGGCGAGTCAATCTATTTTATGATGCTGTCCCTGTCTTGCATCGTTGAAGGAAAAGAACAAGATTTTCAAAGACATCAAATGTCAAGAAGAATCGTGTCAATGAAAACTTTGATCTTGTTGATCATTTACCTAAGACTTTGGTAGGTCCAACGCAGTGAAAGAGAGAAAAAGAACGCTGATCGTTCGTAAAGATCCTTGTTATCCTACGACGTGGATCGAAGGACCCATATATATACACACACACGTATACTCGTGCTGGCCGCGATTTTAATGTCAGAACCTTTTGCACGACCTTGATACAATCCTAAACTACCGCCAAGCTGTACGATTTTGCTACCGACAAACATGGCCGTGCCTCGTTTCGTATAAACTGGCTGTAATGGTCGCTCATGAACTTCTGGGACTTTCTGCGCTCTGCGCTGTCCCCGAGTTTCACTCTTACGCTATCCTAATCATACATATGTCCGAATGTGTCGTAGCGACACGATATTCGCTAGCATAGAACGTCGATTCGATCCTCACTCAAGTATTCTCGTGTAGGAACGTGTGTAACGAGACTCTCAGTGCCACGCGAGGAATATAACCAGATAGACAGCATCGCTTCACGAGTCTGTTTTCTTCTCTCTTATCAAAATCCGTCGACGCTGTGGCCCCGCATTAGTTTTTCTCTCGCGATACTTAATACGCATTCGTACCTCCGTAGTCACAGCAGACACTTCCACGTTTTAAAGGAAAAGATCGCGACGTAATTCCAGAGTGGAATCGTAACGTAGCCCGAGTTACTGCCGTTTGACTGCCAGGACGGCGAAAGGGATCGGCAGAGGGGAAGAGAGAAAAAGTGAGGAGTGTGGCCAGCACGCAGAAACACATGAAAAACCTAGAAACTTATCTCGAATTGTGTGATGTTCAATACAAAGTGCAGAGGCACATGTGCCATGCCAAAACAACTGGCCATTACGCACAGATATGCTGAGAATACAGGATTCAGATGCTTCTCTCTAAAAAATCACATCTCAGTACTGGCAATAATGTTATGTATTAAGGATCTACCTAGCTGCGGTTCGCTAACGTTGTATAGTGGTTTTACTTGTCATACTCGATGTTAGCTGATTTTCGCAACCAAGGATCCTAACCTCCAATTTCATCCACTCACACTGCCTAGAAGTCGTCTGAATAATGAGACTGATGTTATCTTTCTCCTTCTATAGGACTCCCTCCCTCTCTCTCTCTCTTCGACTCTCCCATTTTTATTCACTCTCGTAGTCACTCGCTCACGGCGCGACTGTGACGCAGACGCACGCGCGCGCGCAAATACGTCCCCACAGCTGTGTGCATAGCATTCATGATGAATAAAATCGACACTTTGGACGGAGCTTATTATATCACATCATACGTACCGAAATGCCACGAAGTTAAAAGGACCTAATGTTTAATGCACAATTTCCACGGGTTCGCCACCGACGGACGATAAAATATACTTCCGTTAGATTCCCTCTTTACGTTCACATACAATGTATATTTACTGCGCACCTAAATACAGCTCGAAGAGAGAGCCTTTATTATTCCGACCGATGGACGAAGACTTGGGTAGATGGCAGGTTGGTAGCAATGGCAGCAGGCACTGCCGGTAGACCTCTCGCCTTTTCACACTAGAGAACTTCTCATGAACGGGGAGCTTTTCACGTCGCTACTGGCTACGATGCAAACGTTCCTCTTGGTTCTCTTGTTTCTTCATCGAATGAGTTGCACGATTCGAACGCGCTGGTTGACTAGAATCTGCCACTTTTCATCTCTACAGTGTGTGCACGCCGCCCTTTTCGATGGTATCCACTCACCCTTGTTTACGCTGTGCGACCTGTCTCGCCAGCATCCGCTAGTGCGCGCGCGCACGAATTGTAGCGACACTAGCGGCTGCTTCTCGAACCATGAAATGGGCAGTACGGTCCCTTTGTTGAACAGTACTGGGTCCGTTATCTTCCCAGCACGCGTATACACAAATTTAACTGTCATTCGAGCTTCTTGTTTTCTTTTTCTTAATTGTACAGCAATTTTATAGAAAATTCTTTTAATTCGCTAACGCAATGCAACGTGTTAAAAATTCAAATATAGGTAACGATCTTCATATAACATAAAAAATATCTTTGGCCTTACCAATATTTATATTATTTTTTAAGGTAAGATCTTGGAGAAACATTAAGAAATACGTTTTTAAAGGTCTATTTTTTTAAATCCACGAAGAGTTTTAAATATTCTTTTATGGACACGTTTCCTTGACTCTTTCTATGCAAACCTACTTATTCATGATATCGTCGAAAAAGAGTCTAACACAGTCGCCGAGGAGTTATTTTGTAGAGACTACAACCACTATAACTACATCTGTCCAAATCCACTAAAGCACTATTGAAAGTATTACAAATGAAGAATTTGATCACGAATTTACTACGTGCAGATTACTTTGGCACCGAACTTAACCTAAGAACAAAAAACCGGAAATATTCGTAACGCCATGACACTATTATTTTCGTTGATCGAGAATGTTAGTCATTTAATAAACAAAAGACACAGTACCAATAGCTATAAGAACTTTTTTTCGAAGGCAAATGACAAAAAATCCTTTGAATAAGGAAAGTCTGCTGCATAAGTTCCATATTACTTAATTTATTAAATCAAATTAAGTCACAAAAGCTTGAAGAAATTTACCTGCGTCACCACTTGGAAAGCATCAGCCTTTTTTCCTTACTAGAAAGTAAACAATATGTAAAAAAAAATATACATAAAATGCGATCCCAGTCTATCGGTTCATGATACTGCATTCATAATTAGTAGCAATGACGGACAATGTTCGAAAAGACAAAGGCCAATAAGTTACTTTGAGGTTTTTTCAAGTCGTTTCAATGTTGCAAAGCAAAAACAACAAATTTACACGGATAAATTAATAACAAGCTCCAGTGTGCTGATTCAACACAACTTAAAGTCATGCCATATACAAAAACCTTGTATAATTTGTCTTATTTTGTAGGCAGAACTCTTGACTAAATTAGCACCATTCATTTTTCGTATAAAATGAGCCTCAAAGAATGATCATACTATATAGAAAAATGTGCAGAAATGTTAAAAAGTTACGTACATGAAGATACTTGAATGTATAAACGCGTATTATGATGTGAGGCAGCTATCAAATTGGAATATCAGGCGACACAAGACGTGTCGGACAATAATCACAAATCCACACTTTTCCTTTCGGCAGTCCTGAAGTGCACGAATAAATACTCAAAACGAATGACTGAAGTGGATGTGGACGTTAATGTCACATCACGATGATAAGAAAAGACAATTTCCTGAGAATTGCACCGCGAGAGGAATGTTGTCCAGAAGAAGGTGTTAGAGAGATAGAAAGAAACGAATGTCACTTTCCAGGTAAGGAATATGAAGACACGAGTAATCGATTCCCATTCTCAAAACACTAGACGATTAAGCTCAATGCGCAAGTGGAGTAGCCTTTGTAAATCCTGCCAATCAGTCCATTCTCTAACCATAAACTCCCTACGACAGGAATCCCATCCCCTAGGAAACTCTGACCAGTGGCACCAACTCACAATATCGCTATTGTACATGCATAGCATTCATATTTAGACGAAAAAAAGAAGACGTAAAAAAAGATAGACATATAGTTCGTCCACGAGTGAAATATGTTTTAGATACGCTATCATGTTATAATTCCTATAATTTTCAATATGAAAGACCTCTTACTCTAGCATTTAATTCTTGAACCGAGTATCGAAGCAGACGTAAAATTCAAAATACGTAAAAGAATAATTCTCAATATTTTCATGTGCTTAGAATTAATTGATCTATCAAGCAGATACAGGAACATGGCTAACACAGGTAAACATAACATAACAAAATGTATTCCAACCATGTCAGTCAGAGCAAAAGATGAAATCATCATATTTACCATGAGTGCGAAGCTAGGGACGAACGCGTATGAGGTTTGAAACGACGTAGACGGAATGTTAATATTTAGGCCAATTCTTTGATTACACGGATAATCAATCGGCCACAAATGCACGTATCCACTGAACTTGAGAACCTCGACGAACCACGAGACGAGGTACGTGATAAACGTGAAATCGGAGATGGCCGAACATGAAAGTCGAATAGTTCCGAAGGGATGACAGAGTGCGGCGTCTCGTACTCTCGTCTCTACTTGGCGCCGTTCAACATGGACGCCGCGCCGTCACACACTTGACTTGGATATACATGTACATGGGTGGTGATGCACCAAATAGGAAGATGACGGCGTCGACAGCAATGACAATGGGACCATTACCGATTTTTAAGGTTCGAATGAAATAAAAGACCAACGCCATTTGCCACATGGCCTACTACCTGAACTTTTTATTTCTATGACGCTGCGACTTCATTAGGTCAGTGATCTATTAATTTTTCCCTCGAAAAAAAAGTGTGAGAACGTTCTTGCGGATACTGTGAACAGTGTCGTAAATGAAATTGCTTGAAATATGCGAGTGAGCTGACTATAATGAGCTAGTACTTCCTTGCTAGCGCACTTGCACTCTCTTTCTAGTCCTATTGTCCTTAGCACTTACACTTTTCTCCGTTCCCCTTATCCTTTCTACTGGCTGTCATGCTCGCTCCGACTTCACTACATGTCTTCGCGTGGTTACGTCACAGCCTTCAAAGAGTTTCGGTCAGCTGCGAAGCATCCTTATAAATGCACATGTGTCTTTCGCTAGTGAATTCGCAACGTACACAGCTGGGTACAACTACCAATAAGTTATTATTTTTGAAATTGCATAAAAGCTTGCAATGGTTAGAGAGGTTAAATCTCGGCCATTATGAAATCAGTGCCCAAAAGAATTCAGGCATACTGCACGTTGACAATGCAATCTAAACGCAATCCGCTCAATAAATTCAGTGCATATTTAAATTTCCCTCTCGAAGTAACTACTCCGTATTCGTGAAACGACCAGGACTGAGAACATTCACGAGCATCCATTATGCGGATTGATTGATGAAAATACGCCAGAAACAGGGTGGGGTTGCCTAGGTTACGATTATTTAGAATAGCATAGAAAGTCCCTCAATTAAAAGAAAATACAGCGTCGTGTGCCTCAAAGTATTTTCCGTGGATCCCTCTGTCATCCTCCTTAATCAGTGTCGTATTATTAATATTCTCCCTTACCTAAAAGCCTCTCTTTTTCAATGTCACAGTGCGGCTCACAATGAGATATGTATCTTTAATTCGCACCAGTGAATCGCAGTCCACGAATCCACTATTCCTTGCCGTCCTCTGTCCAAACTTCCTCAACCTGGTGCGAGATCCGTGCATTTCACCTTCACGGTGCAGCAGTTCCTCACAATTTCTCTCTCTCTCTCCCTTTTCTAGTTTTTTCCACCAATCACAATTATTACGTGCCACGTACTACATATAGATACGCAATGTTTCACAGCGCGCTCTACAAGTCTTAACACAGCTTGAGTAACACTACAGTTTGTATAGAAAAAAAGTAAACGAAGTCACACCTGGGACGTAATACTTTTTAAAATGTATTCGACGGATTCACAATTTTCCAAAGTTCAGGGTGAACTGACGAAGCGCCAGCAACGATATCATAAAAGTCAGTAAAGAAATCGACGCCCGCCACGAGTTCTGAGTTGCGAAAAATGAGAAACTTGAACTACACGCCACTCCGAGCTTTTCCGCAGTCTATCGTAGCAAATTCTCGCAATGAGATAATCATACATGTATGAGTACAAATTCGATAAACGCCTCGGTCGGCAACTTTTCCCTGCTTTTCGGCAGGAACCCTTGCTGATCGTCGCTATGCGCAGAAATTCTTCAGCTTCGGACGAATATCTTCATGTACATCTTTCCGTAGCTGCTAAGCACCACGTCCACCAGCTAACACAAGCACGCACAGGAGTTCCTCTCACTCTCTCGCTATCTACTACCTATTATCGTGTCCCTGTAGTTCACCATGTCGTTCAACCTGAACATCAATGTCGGCACCTTGCATCAAACGACGTGAGCGATTATTAAAACAAGTAGTATATCGAAATACGTAGGCTGAAGAACTATCAAACGTTGAGAGAACAAAACCAAGCGAATGGACGCACCGCGGAAAAAGATGCGTTTTCATGACCACGTATCAGCTGTCCGTTCGTGGTACACAAGCATTTTCACATTGTCCGTCAATGCCGCTAAGTCTGGTCGTCGTTGTAGTCGTGAATCACGTTGCGTGATCATCTAATACGAAGCGGAAGCAGAAACATGCGTCGATACGAAGGGCTCGCGATGCACAATGGCTGCCAGTCGTGGCGGCCGGTGTTACAAACGCGTTCACTGCTCGAAAAACGAGTCCGCATCGCACGCCTCAACGATACATTACTTACCGTCCCAACGCTGGGAAAGCGCGCCCTTTATCCGGCAACCCTAGACTACTCGTGCTCTAACGACATTGCTCCTAGCTGTCAGTAAGATCAACGTGAAGCTCCCATCGCTCGTCGAAACAGGAACGAGTGAAAATAATTGACTATCAGACTTGCCGGTGAATCCTGGAGTTTCCTATTGCGTATAATCTTTTGAAATTCTTGACATAATTGAAACAGCCAGTATCCGCATCACCTTCGCTATCCTCTTTCATCTGCCTGGCTCTCACTCTCTTTGTGTAGAGAACTCCGCACTTACCAACTTCTTGTTATTTCAGAGACGCTTTTATTCGTGTAGAAAGCTATTTAATATAGTTCAATATTGACAGGTTTATCTGATGCCTATGAGTGATACAAGTGGATTAGCCTTATTTTTTTACCAAATAAAAAACATATATTACGTATCTTTGAGTCTTCGATGCTATGGATGTTAAAACCGAACTGGTAGCAATTGTGCTTTTGCAAAAATAAAAGGTGACGGGGTTTCCTAGTGGTCTGCTAGCGATGTGTTGTGTTTGAAAGCAACTTCACTGGAAGTTAGGACGTGGAATCCAGTGGAATCCAATGGGTAGATACGGAACACGATCGGCTGCTCTTGGATACTTGGCTCTTTTGTTCGTACGTTAGGATTATTAAAAACTCTTTCAAGTTGTCAGATCGTAAAATGAACACGATGTCAACGTTTTACGTGTTTAGTAACGATACAATATATTATTGTAGAGACGAACTGTTTCATGACCCGCCTGCAGCCGCCATTTGCACCGAATGTGGGTCTCGCCGTCGATAGGGATACTTCGGCTAACTTCGGCTCCCTCACGAGTTTTGACGGAAATAACCGAGGGAGATTATTACACGTTGACCAGTGGTGCTCATTCTTATCCATATTTATTCTCAATTACCTCAATGTAGAGTTAGCCTTCTTTCTTATCATTATTAAACGAGTCATTCACACTTGAAATTGTTGAAATTAATAAAATTCATTCCATTTACACCAATAAATGTCATGCATAAAGTTGTGTCGTCAGACGTAATATATAATTAGAAATTAAAGACAAAATTCTGAACGAGGATTGGTAATGAACGACCAAAGTGATATTTCCAACGAGCACGTGTGCACGCAAACACAATGACAGGTGAATTAATTTTCGTCGTATTTATTCGTGACAAGATTATCGTTCTGACATATTATGCTTAATAATTTTATTTACAAAACATCGGTCTGGTACATGCACTAATAAATTTGCCTTTCCTTCGAGAGTCGAATTATTTACAAAAATCTTGATGAAGATCTGAAGAATGGGAGGGGAAGGGAGAACGAAAAAAGAGAGATAGTTGAGTACGAGAAGAGGCGGAGGCGAAATATCTTGAATGCACGAACAACCGAGACGCGATTCTTTTCAGACTGACTTTGTCCAATTTCTCCTCCTTTTCACATTTTCACCTGGACACACGTGAGCGCAAATATAATTATTTCGGCACGTCATTCGTTAATGAGAAAAGGTCAATAGAAATGAGACAAAAAAAACTTTATACGAGAAAAACGAAAAATATTTGATTTCAAATGATCTTCGTCATTAATCATTGAGCATCGTCGCTCCAAGCTATCAATATTTATTTCCTGTATATCCGAAGACGATTATATTTTAAACGCAACCTATTGGATTTGCATCCCTTAGAGCCTATAATACGCTTATTCCCCTTCATACCGCTAAGGATGCAGGACTCGCACGCAGGTTACGTCGCTTGAAGGAGAAAACTCAAAATCAACTCTATAGGCACCTTTAACAGGTCACTGGTTTACAGATTCAGCGATTACTAGTTTCTTTAATATTCGTACTGTGATAGATAAGTGTAACAAGTAGATAAATTTCCTTTGCACGAGACAAATATCCGAATCACGTATATATCGCGAAGATGCGAATTGGTTATGCTGACACTTTGGCATATCGCACAGTAGTACACCACAAACGAACATCCTCCTTCTACGCCTCAAAAGAAACACAACAAACAAGGGAAGATAAATGAGGAACGCGTGTGTGGAAAAACACATGCACACGCGTCTCGCCAGCACAAAAATTAAAGGAACTATACGGAGATTTCTTGTGGTCGACTTGCTATTTTTGTGATTTTTACGATTTCAGAAACGAAAGAGTGCTCGACGCAATAAACTAACTCTTAATATCCATTGCGGGTGATTCGTCCTCGTTTCTTCAGTCGACAACAGCGCGATTACGTTTCTATTATTTTTTCTTCTTATTCTTCTTGTTGTTGTTTACTATCGGATGATCGATTCTCATTTACTTTCATCTTATTTTTTTCTTTGACATTTCTTCATTAACATCGGCATTTAATTTTCGCACAGACTTCCGCTCGCGCTTAAATAATCTTTGACACTCTGACCGCGCAGTTCGACAACGTCTCCGTTAAGTCGGCATCACTTAATCTTATAAAATTATTTCTAACGTACCACGTGTACAGCTCATGACGACGCCTCCTTCAAAACTTTTAACACGAACCTCTCTTCTGATCTCTCTCTCTCGTTTGATCCTAATTTCTCCCAAAGTTCATTACACAGGGTGATTTGATTTGAGTAGGCTATCGCGACTACAAGGACTCTTGTGAATAATTGTTGATCCATGAAAATTGTCCGTTTGAATGATGCCTTGCGTGGCGAAGAAGAACGCGCCATTTTACTTATTGTTAGCCAAAGCAATTGGCGACGAATACCATTAAACTTCAAGACGATTAAACCACTATACTCTATGCCTTATATCACTCTAGGTGGTAAAAGTGTACGACGGCTAATGATTAAAATGGTGACTATAGGCGCCTATTGCCTCTGGTTTTGGGCTGCATTGTTCCTCGTGGTGTCAAGATACTTCTTCCGTTGCTGCACATGACAATGGATATCTTTTGTCATAGTTTCTATTGCGTCACGTACATCAATGAGATAGAGCAAAAGAAAAAGTTCACAAATTTCTTTACAAAGAATGACAGAGAATTATGCACAATCTCTATCTTCAATCTTTTATCCTCTGAGAAAAGTGTCCACGTTTGTTCTCACATCCGATGATCATGCATCAATATTGACCACGACACAACAGCAGAACTTTAATTTCAACGTAGCGGCGTCCGAAATTTCACGCAGGAATCAGCAACGGGCTGCCGTGTCACATATTTCATTAATAGGATCCTTAACAAATCGTTGTCAGAATGTCAATGCTGATAATTCCTTCAAAATTTGTCTTTTGTTCTCTCCCTCCCTTTTTATCCACTTCTTTCATCCACTTAGATCAAATTACAGAGGCCTCTCTTGTCACAATATTTTTCCCATCTCTCAAATCATTTTCTTTCTGTCTCTATGAGTTCTCGACCTCTCAGTCTTTGTGATTATGATCGATGACAAGAGCTTATCGATAGAATCCATTGTACTGACTTTTAGCATTTTCACTTCTTTCTTCCTATTCTCTCACTTTTCAACTTTCTTTTCCAGCTGCTCCCAACATTTTTATCAATGCTCCGTGTGTCTGTTGCTTTTGTAATTTACGACAGCGCGACAAAGTCCCTCAAAACATTACGGTGTAGGAAGCAGTTATACTTGAGACAAGGAAACGACGTCTTGACTGTGTCCGGAATTTATTTCCAGAGTATCATTTATATTTGCGAGGAAACACGTAGCAGTTATAATAGAATTGATCAAGCGTATTTCACAGCACGAATACACGGTGGCTCGTCACACTCAAAACATTTAAGCGTTGGATCGACACATGTTCGAAAGTGTTGCACAAACGGATTATCAAGAATACAATGTACATTGTACATTCAGAAGAAAAACCGCCAGATCGACGCATGTCGTACATTCTAATGTAATGAAATCTAATTACACTGCTTTGGAGATTGACAATTGGGCGTAAGAATCATTTTTAAGTAAATAGTACAAAACAGTAACAAATGATTCAAAACATCCGATGACTGAATTTTCGATATTATTTAAACCAACATAAAGCAATACTTCCTTTTTTATCGTATATGTGTGTCAGCATGATAGTGAACGTAGAGAGCTAGTCTCGAGACGATGATATTGAACAGGATGGTATTTAAAAAAATAAATAAAATAAAGATGGTATCCACACATTGTTTGATGTTGACCGCGTACACGTAGTAGGATTTACGACTTGAGAATCAAAAGTCTATAACGATAAATACAGAAATATATTGGAAATTCGAAGGCGATATGGGGGGAGACACGAGACGCTAATATACGCAAACGGTGAACTCTTTAACGGGCGAGAAAAAGGTTTAGTAAAAGATGGACGAGAAAACAAGAAAAAGAAAATATAAGACACTAAGTCATTATTGTCGGTTACTACACTTTAAGAGTAATCATCGTTATCTTGTACGTGGGAGAAAAATGCAATTAGAAAACAATAATTTAATTAAAAACTAAACGCACGTCGGCAGCGCTACGCAATTGACTCGTCGAGCTTAGAGATCTTTCGTTCGATTGGTGGAATGTTCTCTTTCATTTTTTTTATCCCTTTGCTTTCTTTTCCTTTCCCCCTACATAGTCTCTCTGATTCTATCTCTCTTTTGCAATTTTTCCTTGGAGCTTCTTCGCAACACTTTCATCTTTCCTTTCGATTTACTCTGCTCTCCTCTGTTAAGATTATGAAGTATCTCGCTCAATAACGCCTACGACCATCTTCACGTTGTCTCGGTAGTACATCACTCTGCAACGACTTTTAAACTGCGATAATGACACTGTATTTTCGTACTTCTACAGAGTATATATTATATATTAATATTTATAATATATGTGTTAACCCAGAGTGCGTTTTTTTTTCGAAAAATTTAACTCGTATGTTCCGCCACAGATCATTGATAATAATGGCGTTGAGTCTGTCGAGTGAAACAAGTAGTGTGTCGGGTGCCTAAGCACATTTTCATAGTTTCATCCATAATACCGCATTTACGATTATGGCCGAGCATAAAGTTTTAGATGAACGTGGCAGACAACTCGTGTTGGTTGGGAGCCGGCAGCACGTGTTTCGTTCACTCAAATAAAGTTTTCCAAGCATTGAGAATCGGACGACCATTATTAAGAAACAAGAAAAAAATCTTCTGCGCATCACATTATAATCGATGCAATTAGAGATAAATTACTCGTAGCAGATTTTTTTTTCTTTCACTGGATATCCGATGATTCAAGGGTACGATGTGTATTAGGGCTTGAGGTTAATTATTCATCATAACAGACTCCAGCCATTCTTGAAAGCCATGTCGCAAGAAAAGAGCACTCCAATACTTGGTTTATTTTTCTGGTTTCATGTCTATGAGTTTCAATAGTATCGAACAGGTCCCAGGACCCCAATTTTGATAGGATATGCTTTCCTTGCGAAACCGGATGCTTTTATGAACACACGAAGTCCTGATGTAAATCCTGTAATTCTTTATCTTAAGAGCGATTATCGTAACGCCTTCGAGTCCCTTGTCCGCGTATCCATGAATTGCATCGTCAGTTCACTGCTTAGGAAGTTACTAAATTGGGAATTTGACAGGCAGACTGTTTTCATGGAATTTTGCTAAGGTCTCCATGAGCTTGCTTCCTTTGAAAATAGTCGAGTATTTTGGTTTCTCCTCTCAACAAAATACGTCATTTATTCTCTCACTCACTACCTCTTTCTCTCTTCCAGAATAGGATAGTTCAACAAAATACGCAAAACTTTATCTGTTGCAGTCGCATCCTTTGATTTCCTTAAGCTCTTACTCTTTTATTTGCTGTGCCTTGTCGTCCAGGGTGCAAATGTCGTGTTTGCCAGTCGTGTCGGTACAATACGTGTAGAAGAAGGGGTACACTTTCAAAAGTGAGAAGAATAGAGGAACTCGATGGGATTTCTCTCACATCTTTCAAACGCTCGGTGGATAACTGGATCGATAGTTATTACCAGAGACAAAACAAGATTAATCTAATTGCGAACGGCCGTCGAGGCGTGTTGAAGTCTCTCCAATTCTTCCAAGGAGAGAACGTTCGTCTGAGCCAGTTCAGGAAGCTTCCCAGCGCGTGCCTGTGCTAAGAGTTCCGGACTAAACCATCGTGCCAGCTGATTCGACGTAGGTGAGAGGTCGCCACCGTTGCTACCCATGAAGCCTAACCCTGGTGAACTCTGACGTCCGACGGGCATTTTCATGGCCTGCGCTCGCATCGCTCGTCCATCTGTGATGACAAATAGATATAAATTTATCTTTACGTGACAATTTAACCAGTATTGATGAAGATTGAACAAGGATTTATAGTAATATTTTAATTAGGACATCAATTCCTATTACGGGATTGGTATTTGCACAAGGAACAACTGGACAATGAGGAGTTACTTGGGATAATTCCGTTCCGAAATGCTGAAGGGACTGGACACGGTTTTGAGAGATACTGATATACTTTCAGGCTCCTTATTCCGATCTCTGGATACCGTTGCATGTTATGTATTTGGGAAGTGTGGGACTACCTGTAAATTGGGAAAGAAAAGTACGAACCTCAACCCAATAGGTGAACGTTTATTTTTTTTTCCATTAAAAAGGAAAAAGCAATAACGTGCGGTACTGAATGTTTTTTATATCTCGAGATACATATTCTGTGTGAATGAAGATCAGTCAAAAATTCCTGTCCCTTTTACTCACACGTATACAGAGTGTATCACCAGAGATGCACGTTTGAGATTTGCGGTGAAACGGTGCCCAATTTTGAAAATCTGATGTCA
>JARQTJ010000823.1:415648-604125 GCA_030142635.1 Trachelus troglodyta
ATTCGATGCGCAATCAAAAAATATTCAATGGTTGTGACATCAGATTTTCAAAATTGGGCACCGTTTCACCGCAAATCCCAAACGTGCATCTCTGGTGATACACTCTGTATATCGTAACAATACTTTATAAGATTGTTCTTACCGGTTCTCGAGGAATTGTAGTTTTGGTTCATGACAAGTTGCTGCAACTGCGGATTGACCGTGCGATGTTGTTGTTGTTGCTGCTGCTGTTGTATGCTGGAAAGATGAGATTGCACCTGCTGGGGTTTCATCTGACTGCTCATTGGATTTGGTCTGTGACTCATGACCGAATTCGAAGCAACATTGTATTGAGGAACATTGGGGTGCGGCATTGAAGCAGCCATCGTGTGCTTTGAGCGTGCCGGATTGCCGTAGACTCCTGCTGCAGCAACTGCTCGTTGCTGCTGATGCTGTTGCTGGAATTCTATGTTACCGCTGTATTGGAACTGATTACCACCGTTGCCAGTTGCACCTGCACTCCCACCACCGCCTTTGACTATTGGCCGACCTGCAATAGAAAAGAGCAAAGATGCAACTGCAATCCGACTTCCTTTTAATTTTCTTTTCGCTCTTAGGAAATAAAAAGGCGGAATATTTTCATTTGTTTACCGGGGTGTTGGTAGTGTTTTGTTTTTTTGTTGATTTTAGGAATATTAGTATCAGATTTGGAACAAAGCGTTGATCGCGAAATAGTGATGGTGGTAGCGTTTGTTATGCTGTTATCACAGTGACGGTGAAATTAACGAACATACCAGGATGTTGCTTGACATTGGGACTGGACCAGGATGACGGTTGGAGTGGCTGCGGTCGCAGTGCGGTCGTGTGTCGTGAAAGTACACCCTGAGCGATCATCTGAACTGCCGACTGCATTTGTTGCATGTGCGATGACGCTTGGTTCTGAACAGCCATTTTCGACGGATCGCCACTGCCTATAGCCACACGTTACAGTCACTTATAAGTCGCTATCTCACAGAATATGATCTACGAGGCTAGCGATATTTTCATTAGCATAAATGTTCTATTATTGATTCTTATGGCTCTTTGCAAAATTAAATCAACCAACGATCGACATTGCAGTGCTTTAAACAATTCAAAGAATTGGTTTTATAATTTAAAAAGAAATGCAAAATTTTAATTTAAAAAAATCCTAAATAAAGATCATCTGATGTAATTGACATAAAACGTTGTTCGGTCATACTGGAGAATCACACTGTCCTGTTATTGTTTAATAGGGATTATTATAGGCGCTGTAGATAAAGTCCCCTCTACGGCGCTACATACCAAGTTACTAAAAAAAAATGTATCAAGCATATTTTATTTTTATACAGTTTAAGCGCAAGCTAAGAGTCATGCATGATAGAGTTCAAGATGTAAAGCATTAAGCAATGTAGAAAAGCATGCATGAAAAAAGCGAAAGTTGCCGAAACAGAATGTATAGCGAGGAAAATGAGTAAATGAAGAAAAAACTTAAAGTGTAGAAGGTACTGATAAAGAGTTTTATTGTAAAGGCTATTCTAACAAACTCAGTACGGTAGATGAGTCCATCGCACGATTATGAGACACTCTCAATGCTGGTATCTAGTGAACCCGTGTTTGACAAAACCTTAGGTAAAAAAGCTTCAAGAATCGAATGAGCGAGCAAAACGACGGCAAAAGGGTCAAGCCAAGTACATGAAGGGAGTCGTATGTTCCTGAAGTGTCAGAATGCATCAAATAAACACATCGAGAGGATCAAAGCAATGAATAGAAGCGGAAAGACAAATGGGATATGGAGCACGTGCGTGTGGACATGGATAAAAAGCAAGAAAAAAAATTCAAGGAAAAAGGAAAGAAAAGAAAGTCCTTGTCTGTCGTTCTTCGTTGATAGTTCAGAAAAGAAAAGTAGGAAAGAAAATGATAAATAAAACAGTGCTTTTCCTAAAGATCACGGTCCAACCCCCCCAGAGTCCTTCCAGAGATTACATTTCGTTTCACTTGACATCGACAATTCGCCTCGCAACGCAAAATTACGTTCTCGAAGACTCTTCTACGACAATTTCAAATTCCTTGACAATGCGGTCCACGACCACGTTATCCTTATTGCCGTCCCCCTTCGTTATTGAAGATAATACGTCAGCGATTACAAGATTTCGATTGTCATTCTCAGAAATAACGAAATCTTTAATATTCGAGTCAGTCTCCGGGATGCAGTCGAGGTTCTTGCTTATATCCTCTGAACGCCACTTCCCTTTAAAACTTTCATTCACGGCCGTCCCATTGTCGTTACTGTCGTTATTTTTTTCGGTGCCGCTAAAGTGTTTAAGTTTTAAAGCAAATTCCTTCGTTTCCGGACTATTGTTGTTGTTTGCATCGAGAGGACGGGCTGCGCTAGATAAAACACGGAAATTTCCGAATTTGTCGGTGATCTTATCATCCTGGATCCTACGAGCGTTATCTGCTGGTGATGTTGCACGACGTTGTTTCGCGAAGCCGAATGGATAACGAGCGTGAGGATTAGTATGCGTATCATAAGCGGGTAAAGGAATTGGTTCTACTTGACGAGCGGATAATGAATTCGCACCCTCGGGTTCCTTTTCGGCGGTCATTTTGCGTAAGACCGAGGTCGGCGTGAAGGCCAGTGGCGTTGGACTTAGGGTCTGCTTGGCTGGAGAATTGACAGGACTCGCTGACGGCACTCCTCTGTGCTGCGTTTGCTGTTGCTGCTGTTGTTGATGTTGTTGCTCCTGCCGCTTCCGGTAGTTTTCACGTTGCTCTTCCAGCTTTTTCTTTATCAGAGCGTTCTGCATTATGGACTGTGTGTGCATGACAAGTTCGCGCGGCGAGGGCACTCGGTGGGGTAGCACTGTTCAAAGCATAAAATGTTCTCTGTTAGCCGTGTTACCTCAACCAGGTTTGTTCTATCAATCAACTTCAGGTGTAACGAGATGGTTTGTAAGAGCAGCACATTACAGAAACATAATGGGGATTATACTCCGATCTTTACCAACTTCGACGATTTTTTTATTTTTTTTTACAAAGACATTTTTCAAGATTTCCTTAGATTCAGTATAATCCGTAATCATTTCGTAAACACCATCTACGGGAAAAAATACATACAGTGTAAAATATATGCGAAGGATTAGGAAATTTTCTCCTTTTCAAAAGTATGAAAAAATTCCGCATAAAAATGTTTAACAATCAATAGGGATGGAAGTTTGATATATTTTCTTATGAGTAAACTAATCATGTTTTATTAATTATGCTGATCTTCATGCACGATAATTGAGTGTCCCAATACTGTCTTACTTAATGGATCGTACAGACAAGATAAAAAAATTTTCCGTACTATTTAAAATCGAAAAATATTACCTGGATGTTGAACTGTCAAAGCGTTGGGACTAGTCGCCAAATTTGGCGATATTATTGGTGCTGGACAGAATGCTGCATTCCAAATAACCAAAATATTCGTATTTCTCATTCGAAATGATTACTGGGGTGACTCATAATTTGAGTGTACCGAGATATTAACGTCGCAGGTTTATTGAAGTCATTGAGTTGAACGAATAACGGGCACAGAAAGAGAAATAGATAGATAGAGAGAAAAAAAAGAAAAAATTGAAGCACTGACTAAAATCTTATAGCCAATGAGAAGTAAAACTATGTACGTGTCAAAAGACATTAGTTAATACCTATCATTTCAAAATTGTTCTCATTCAATACTGGTAATTCTTCATTCAGTTAACGATGATGTTGTGACTATAGTCAATATACAAATGCAAGAAGAGAACTAATATTTTGCAAAACACTAAAAAAAGCACCAATGCCAGACTCACCATTGTTCATGGGTGACGGTATTCGTTGCTGCTGCTGCTGTTGTTGCTGTTGCTGATACAGCATCTGTTGGAGAATGTGATCCTGAGGAGTTGGTGCTGCAGGATGTGGGCTGACAGTGCGAGGCGTAGTTCCTCCATAAAGTTTCAAGATATTAGCCAGAACTTCCCGATGGCGATGCTGATTCGCAGGATTCTATATACGATTAAACATGTGTCACTATGTTTTTTTTTTCATTTCCCGTTTGATTTCATACTGAAATACATTAATTTAGTTGCAAACCTGCAACTGCTGAAGTAAATGCTGCTTAGTGATCTCTCCCTGCTGAAGACCTTGAATAATGGCTTGAGCTTCCGGTCTCTGAAGCAGTTCCCGACTCGATGGAGCGTTATTGACCATCATTTGCATATCCGGCGCGACTGGACTAACAACAAGCATACGTTGACCACCCATCATCATAGAGAGCATGTCTGATTGTTGTTGATGACGTTGTTTCTGCTGTTGCTATAAAAAAATATTAACAAAGAAGCATGTATGAATTTAACGTCAATGCATCGTGATCATGAATGTCAATATTATAAGCAAAATCCCAACAACGAACCTGCTGAATCTGCAACACCTTCATTAAATTCTCGTGTTGCATCTGCGCTTGATGAGGATGTTGGGCAGGTCCAAGTGGACCAGCATGATTAAACGTTGAAGGATGCATCGGTTCGGCGATATGCGGTTGCTGTTGTACTACCTGCTGCTGTGTCTTCAGCTGGTTGTTAAGCAACTGTGAAGAACAATACACCACAAGGATTTTATTAGTTTAGTGACACCAATACTTCTCCAGGTATAATTACTATCCTCAAGACTTTTAAAAAGCTACAATGCAATTGACGATTCTACAAGTACAATAGTTGTCACATGTTTCCACAATATACCTGCATTAATGTGATGGGCTGCGGTTTTTGGGAAATAGGACCATTAGCTGCAGGAACTGCTTGACCGCCAGTTACTTGAGCGAGCTACGACAAAGAGATTCATAAGCGTAATGAGACTTTGAATCCAAGAGTAAATATGGTTTCCGGGATCAACAGACATAATGAAGGAACTAACAGGAATTCGAGCAAAGATTTACCAATTTCTTAAAAGCAGCCAAATCTTCCTCAGTCTTATTCACTCTTGGGGGTTCAGTAGAAGGTGCCGGCGGAACTCCGCCTCGCATACGTGCCTCTAGCTCTTCTAGACTGTGTACAACTTTTCCACCAACTTCTGCAACCAAAATTATACCTCCGATCATAATGATTTTATCATGGGCCAACAGTAAGTGTTTATTTTCAATTAAATAGGTTAAGATTTTTCAGGATCATTCATACCCATGTCTTTGATAGAAGAGTTTTTCATCAATGGAACGACCGTATTTGCTGCGTCGCCCTGTCCGTTCTGGTTTGGTTTGTTACCCCGCTGCAGCATCTCGAGTAGCTTTACACCAGTAGTAGGAGTAGTTGTGTTATTCGTAGTGTTAGCTGGTGAAATCGGGGCAAAGTATGTATTGGACTCCGCAACCGACGGAATTTGAATATTAGGCTCTGTGATATCATTAAGCAGATTATTCAATAGTTCGTCCTGTATAGAAGCTCTACGGCTGTCCATTTGTTGGACGGGACTGTCACGCTTGAACCACTGGCTAAACCGAGAACCAGAGCCTCCATTCGAACCAACTCCATTCTATAAAAAAAAAAAATAACGACCACAGTTAAACGTGCATATTTCCTGTAGATGTGCAAATACAAAATTTGTCTACGTACGGTTAAAAGTCCAGAAACTCCGGGAAAAGTGTCTGACTTGAGGAACTCGTCCAAATTGAAATCGGGGTGACTGTCTTCTTGATTCTGTCCACTACTCAAATTATCAAGATCGCTGCTTGGTTCGGTAATAACACTATGATCAATATCAGACTTTTCTTTAGGCGAACGTGTTTGAGGTTCACTTCTTTCTGAAATTGGCGAGTGGGGAGCTTGAACATTGTTCATAGGCTGGTCCATGGTCGTCGGAGTACTGCGGCCCTTCGGTCCAGCCGAATTCTCGTTAGACTTATCATCCTTTTCCGAGGACGACTTTTTACCACGTTTCTTCTGCACGGGCGACTGCTTCTTCCCTTTGGCACTGTAGTTGTTACTTATCATTTTCTCTTCGGGAATATCCTCGAAGCCACGCAGCTCAATGGTATCATGCTGGGACGTGGGTCCCGAGCTAAACCATTCGGGCTCATCGGCTTCCCGGTTATCGCTGTAAGTTCGCCTTCGATCGTTGCTGTACCGCCGATCCCGTCCGCGGTCCTTGTCACGATCCAGCTGGTGATTCCGTTCGTTTCTTTCCAATCCTCGATCCCGATCCCCGAAATCTCGTCCAAAGGATCTCCGCTCGTATCGCTCGCTCCTGTCATCACGGTCACGCATGCCATCACGATCCCGATCGCGATCACGGTCACGATCACGATCCCTGTCCCGCATCGGCTCCCGTTCTCTGCCAACTTCACGACTCTCGCGCGTATCCCGATCGCGCAAAGGTCCTCCGCCCCCAGCACCCGACCTGAATCCAAATTCAGGACGTTCCGGTTCAAGTTTCTCGTTGTCGCCCCGAAAGTCCCACATGTCACGTGTCAGAATACGACCGCTGCCAATTCGACGAACAGGTTCACGATGACTGACCTATATACAATTGATAAAAATTTCAAAGTATAAATAAATTTAATAAGCTTTTCCGCTTGTGTACATTTGACAGTTGTCATACCTCCGTTTTACCGATTGGACTTTCAGGACGTCTACTCGGCGGTTGAGTTACGTTTACGAAGCATCCGGAATTGAAGCTTCGCCGTTGAGGACTCAATACGATCCCATCTTGCTCCTTGCGGATGCGCTCACGAGGATCACCACTGCGACGTTTGTTGTGATTTTCAATAACTTGATCGCCGCGCCCGGATCTCTCATCATCCGGTGGCGTCTCACTGCGCTTCCTGTCCAGGTGCCAACGTTCCGGATCCCAAACACCGCGCGAACTGCAGGAACGGAGTAAACACGACTATTATAAAATTCACAACAGAGATTGAAGAAAGGACGAGTAGTCCTTTTCTTATAAGAATAACGTTCCTAACACTCTATTCTTACTTGTTATAAGCAACGTCCAAACAGTCGGGTCTACGTTTGGATAACGGTTGGTTTTTTATATCCATCAGTTCCTCCTGTAAAGATCATTGATACATTAAAGATTACAGATACACGTGACACTCCTAGATCATAAAATTCACCACGTTCTGTTTTGGCGAAACTTCAAGTATAAATCATGAGAAATCACAAGTACGTACCCGAGAATATTGGAATTGGGGCCTGGTACGGCCCACTTCCATAATGGAGGTATCGGTCACCTCTCCAGCCACGGACATCGATATAATCGCTTCATCTCCTGCAAACAGATGTAAACGAACCTTCAAATTGCAATATAGATTGCATAGGATTGTCAAGTTTTTCCAACGATCAAATATAAATTTCACCTGATCAGAATGAGAGGATGACTAGAATGATAATCGGTAGGGGGAGGGGGAGTTGATAACACGATAACCGTTACGATTACTACTGGGGCAAAA
This sequence comes from Trachelus troglodyta, assembly GCA_030142635.1. NCBI lineage: Eukaryota > Metazoa > Arthropoda > Insecta > Hymenoptera > Cephidae > Trachelus > Trachelus troglodyta. The sequence continues at coordinate 423,108 of JARQTJ010000823.1, forward strand.
GTTGGGTAAAGATTTTGTTCGCCTGCTACTTACGAAAAGTGACTTTCTTCAAGGGATTGACGGATTTGTTACGACAAAACCAGCGGCAGGACTTCGTTTGCACGAGCAAGGTCGAATCCAGATAGGGAGAACCAGTTGGGCCGACCAGGGGACGTCGACGTGGACGCCGATACCGATACCGGCCCACGCTTGGCACATCCTTTTCAATTTCCAACTTCATTCTCGTCGCTAAATCAGTACCAACACGCACGGATGAATAGTCGCGCTCTTACTGCCCTCAAAGCTTTTCAAATGTCCCAACGACTAAATTTCAATGACCGACGTGTCTCCCAAAAGAAACGTTGTTTATGTTACTAAGGACAAGGAAAGTCACGTTATCGACACACAGTGACACTGGTGTACATTTAGCCACAGATTCTTTTCAAAATTAATCTCTTGGAAGAAATCTAATGGATAATACGGCTAGAATTTTTCTTCTTGTAAAACTTTTTTTCTTTGAACATCTCTAATTGCGCGGTACTCTTCAAAGCTTCAAGATATTATCCACGAGTCGAGAATACGAAAGCGTTTAATTTTAAAAGGAAACGAAAAAACTAAAGAAAAGGAGAGAGTAAAAACAATCGCAATGAAAAATTTCGCAGAAAAGAAGAGGATGGTAAAACAAACTCTTGATGAGAGCACGATAAATTTTAAGAAGCTGAGATATTCCGGTCAAATGGCGCTCACGGATGACAAAATAATTTTCGCAAAGGGAATGTTTGCTACCAAGTATTCCGTGTCCTTATTTGCTATAAATGTCACAAGTATAACTGCAAAAATGAAGGAAAAGTGATAAACGACCGAGGAAAAGATTGAACGATGACTCTCGTATGAGTACGACTTTCCGATCGACGATAAATGAATTCGAGAAGAGAAATATACGGTACTCTCCTTCGCAATTCCTCTTTAAGAACTGAAGGCAAACGAACTAAACTTTTCGGCAGATACAGGTTCCTCCTTTATTGTCAATAATGGCGAACCCTTGGTCATGTGACGACAATCGGCAGCTTACGATTGGTCTATTTTGCCGTAGATAATTCAAATCGCTACTGGTAACTGATTTTTGGTAAAACCTGATTAAAGTCTCATGGAATTGTATCCACGAAAAAAAAGGGAGTAAGAAAGCAATGTGCTTGCCAGGTTGCCAACTGGGTGGATAAAGATAGGTGACGTGTAACAGAGCGTTCTTAAAATTCTACTGTATTTGAGGTAACATCATCTCTTGAGAGGTCCAAATGGGGAGGAAGACGCGTTACCTTGTTGCGTAGGAATTTTACCGTATTATTCTGTTACGCCCCTGAAAGACTATAGATTGTTAGAGTATCCTTGTTATCATTGGCAGATGTCGAAACGAATGAAAAGTGATAACTCTCGTATAATCGGTAACCTACGACGCGCTAATTCAAAATTTTATTTGTTTAAAACTCATTTATTTGGAGAATTTTTCCCAAACTTTCCCTTATTTCGATAATTATTTATCTTCAATGTAACAAAGTTTTTTGTTGTATTTAATATTCACAAATTGTGGAGGAGCTGATGAAAAATTAACAAATCAATATGTAGAATATCTGTAAATATTAAGCAAAAATGTTTATTCATATTTTTCAATCTGACGGCCTTATAGCTGCTCTACGTCGCACGTATGTACACATGTATGTATTTAGCGCCGAGACTCTCGATACTTCTGGATGGAACAGCGATGTAATGAATCAATAGGAATTTCGGTTTGTAATCGATAAATTTGGATATTTTATTCTCACCACTTCGTCATTCAATATGACACGAAGTTCGAAAGAGTGTAACTCGACATATTTTTTATTTGTAGCAAATTGCATATGATAAACCTTTATGAATGACATCTTTGTAATCATTTCATGTGTACTACGATATAGTCTGATTCAATTTGGGATCGCATAGTATAATACTGCTGTCATTCTTAGAGTAAGTTATACCTTTTAAATAAAGACAATAGTAATATATGAATTGTTTCTAGTAATGTCATATCACTAGAGCATGTAACGAAATATTAAAAACTATTTAATACATCCGTAATTGTGCAGCCAACTATTACTGTCGAGGAACTTTTCTGACCTGGTGCTTAGTACTTTTAGCATTACACATTGCAAAACAAATATCAAATATTATTTGGTACAAGGTATTGTACTTGGATAAATCACATGATACGGATGATTAATATATTACCTAATAAAATAAACTTCGATGCACCTTGATACTTAGGTATTAGAATTCATACTATTACACAGTGTGAAGAAGTTAATAATGGAAATGTTAAAAAAACAAAATTACAAAAAATTGCATAACCATAGTAAAAAATAAAAAACTGTCCTATAGTTTTATATCATAAAGATTTTAATGCAGGAACTATCAACAAAATTGTATGAAATATTATTTTATAAGGTTCTTCAAATATTTCCAACAATGAAAAATTAATCAATATGTCGTTTGCACTATCAAAAATGGAATGCCAAGGCATGGCATAAGGGTTAAACACAAATAGGATATACTATACTAAGCAAGAGGTTGATCAACACTTCTCTAATTAATTAGGAAAATAGTAAATTTCTACAAGAGAAACGAGAGTCACAAAAGGGTGCTAGATCCAGTCGTGCTTGTCATTCCTCATAGATGACGCTGACAGCTGTTCCGACGAGGAATAAGACTCCAAAAGATTGTAGCTGGTGAAAAGCTTACAGTTAAATAGGGGGGTTACTTGACAAGCCCTATGAGACGACGAAAGGTGGCAAAAATGAAAAAGAAAGGACGAGAGGAAGGGAAGAAACGAGAAAGGACATAAGATAACGGAAGAAGAATGACAAAATAAAGGAAGTAAAACATCGTAGCACGTACCTTCGTCCTTGGGCTCGTCAGGCTGATGCCTGTCACTCGCCACGGATTCCAACGACATCGTTCCCTCGATCGTCCTCGTTCTCGTCAGGAGTCCGCGGCACGCACTACGCTTATTTTATTTAGTCCTAGGTCCTCTATGTAGTCTTGTCCGCCTTACACGCCACTGGCACAACCACGTACACCTTATTGTACAGAGTTTACACCTAGCTATATACCTTAGTACTGTTTAGTTATCACAGACGGTTTTTTTTTATTAAATATTTTCTGTCTTCCTTCTTGCACGGCGCGCGCTGACCGACTTTACACATAGAAGGAATTCACGACTAACGGCCGATCGTGTGTCGCTTTGCCGTTCGGTTCAAACGCGGATCGTTTCTCGGCCCACTCTCACTCTTCGAAAAGAAAAAACGACGAAAAAATGTTTACGTACGAACCACAACGAGTTCATACGCCAAAACGCGGACGGCAAACGAGTCGAATAGGGGCGCGCAATACTCAGAACACGTGTTACCAATATTCATTTCATTACCATCAAGCGATCGCCGTCAATTATTAATGTTCCTTATATTTATCACACAAAATGTACACATACAACAACTAGTTCCCTGCTATGCAAAAATAGAAAATGGCGGACGATCGCTACTTCCGCCGTTGTTTCTCACTGCCATCTTGATCTGCGTTAAACCTACGTTCTGGCGGCGGCTCCTCTGGCGCCATCTGCATGTCGAGCGTAGACAACGTAATAGATGCTAATGGCCTCTTCGAAAATCCTGTTTCCGCCGAATTTCTGACAATTTCCCCATGAAAATGTTTCGTACCTCATATTCAATTTTTAATATTTAAAAAATTAAAACTGTTAACGTTATTTACGACAGCCAATCACGCGACACGTAAAAATTCATTTTTAAATTATTCCTAAATTACTGTTTCTGTGAAATAAATAAAACAATATCTTTTTTTTAATGTATCGTTTGTTCCAAAATTCGTATCTCATACAAAAGAATTAGAAAAACAGATTTATATATAACGCCATGTGACTTATCATCGTTTGTTGCACAGCATAAGCTCATTTCAATGTTCATCAATAGTGATAGAAACTTCCAATTCTCTATCTCGAATTTTATAGACGTATTATAGTTGAGAATTTTATAACAATTTATTTTAAAAAATAAATACAAGTTACAGTATATTTACACACAGTATCACTCGTTTATGTAGCTAGAATCCATTAAACTGGTCAATTGAACGGTATCCTATTCCTTTTTCATTTAGTACCTCAAATGCATTACCACTATCAATTTTCATGAACCTTTAAGGCAGTACTTAATTGACGATCATACCTTGTGCTCTGGTCTAGCTTACTGTTAACAAGAATATTATAACGTGACAATAAGTGAATGTTCTTCGCGATACTGCATTTCCGAGTTTGTGTATACCTAACGATTGTATAAAAATTGTACCTGCCAGTCAAGTTGTTGTAGACATCGAATCAACGTAAAGTGCTCAGACGCGAAGCAATACTGCTGCTTTCCTCCATGACAGAGCAATACATTTTAATAATAACTATAGCGCCATCCAACGTAAGGATACAAGATGATCGCGACGTTATATTGATATCGTAAAAATAAAGCAAACTTTTTCAATTAAGAGGAATGTAGGTTTTTTTTGAACGGTTTCTCCAACGCAACTATCATAAAACCGTGAAATTTTGTCCCGATCAACAGATCTCCAAACGATCGAAAAAGAAAAGAAACTAAAAAAAAATTTAACTTTAATATTCGATCATGCCAAAAATCAATGACCTTATAACGGGTGAACCATAGCATAACCATATATGGCTATCCTGCATGAAAGGAAACAAACGTTATTTCAACTTAGACGAAACTACAGTGAAGCAAATGATACGCATCAACAAACATTACTGGACGGGATAGATGATGTTACAATGTAGCTTGTAAATAAAAATGAGTTTCTAGCATCAATTTAAAATTAGCACTAGACTTGCTTTATGATTTTTTTTGTTAAGTTCATATTTAGCTTTCTTATACTTTTGCGATTATTCACTTCTCTGCTTATGTGCATTAGTCAACCATCAGTAATTTAAAAATTTGAAAACAATTGTTATTCTTAATCCGTAAGTAAAAAAAAAAAACTTGCGTTTAAAAGTTCTGAGACTAGATATAATCAAGCTGACAGAAATGGGGCTGAGCATACAGCATAACGAGCATATTAGTTAGAAAAATTGTCATAAACACTTCAACGCTTATATCCCACTTCCTTGTTGACAGACTACAATCCCGCAGTGATCCTGTCCATACTATTGTATCTGGAAAAATATTAATATAGAAGTTTATTTTATTTTCGAAGTTTACATATATAATCATGTATTACATAGTCGGGAAAGGATTTAACCTACCATTCAACGTCATTCTTAGCAAAATTATTTTCTGTGGTCTGTGTATCTGAATCAGTTTCATCATATTTTATTTTGGTTGCATTTTTTCCTTTTTTGGACGATGGTTTGCTTTTTCCTTTTTTCACTTCTTTTGGCTCGTCTAATACCTGTTCTTCCATTTCACCGCTCCCATTCTCTTGAACAACAGATGTATTGCCATTCTCCTTAGGCTCTGTTCCTGAATCTGCTGTTTCGATATCCTCATCGGGAGATGTTTCATCAGCATCGTGCTCCATAGGTTCGTCTTTTAGTTTTAGATCAGTATTATCTACAACAGGAAGTGCGTCGGTTGCTTTTTTGCCTCTTCCTTTCTTAGCTGTAGCTTTTGAAGCTGTAGCATTTTCCTCAGTCTTAGCTTGCCGTCCTTTTGCAACTTTTGCAACATCTTTTTCACCTGGTAGATCGCCAGCACTACCCTTTCCTCGTCCCCTAACTGATTCTTTAGAGGGTTCACCTTCAGAATCTTCTTCCTCTTCAATTATTTTCTTCGTTGATCTTCCCTTAGGCTTAGCTTCCTTAGATTCTGATTTTTTAGGAGCAGCTTTAGCTTTTGCTGCTGGTTTCTTCGCTGTATCTGACAGCTTTTCTTCAACATTCTTTTTTGCTTTCCCTTTAGCCAAAGAGCCTGTTAATAAATGTTTTGATTATGAATTAATATAACAATAAATAGAATATAATTCAGTGTGTCAAAAATGATTAGTTATTCAATAAGCTCCATAAAGTACATACACGAATTACAAGATTATGTGGGTCTCCATTAGACTTAACATTATAACAGTACAATACAGGAAATAAAACGGAAAGAAATCTACCTTTCTCACCATCATCCGTTTTTGTCATTTTTGCAGCTCCAGCCGCTTTTCCACGTGGTTTCTTAACAGGCTGGTCCTCAGTAGCATCGTTAGCGGCAGCTTTGGTTTTTTTGACGGCAGCAACGGGAACGCTACCGGAAGGCTCATCCTCAACGCTTTTTAATTTTTTGGAAAGACCTTTAGCCACTTTGGCAGGCTTTGATTCCGTAACGCTGTTAGATATTTTAGGAACTGCCTTTGACCTAGCGGTTGGTTTTTTAACCCGAGGCTCTGCATCCACTGTTATGGTATCTGGTTCCGCTTTCTTATTCTTTGCAGCCCTCGGGAGTCTTACCTCTCTTACATTCTCAACAACTTGAGAAGCGGTCAGTTGCTGGCCCCGCTTTTTTTTCGGGGGTGAAACATTACTTGCACTCGCGACAACTTCTACGGATTCTTCATCAACACGCTTCGCGTTCCTGCGCGATGGAGCCATTTTTGTCGTGTCTAAGATTTTGGCGGGCTTGAGTCCAACACGCGCCGCAACTGGCCGGGTGTGTAACGTGCAGATAAGCCAAAAAAAAGCCTAGACTTTCAGGGTCGTCACCTACCAACAGGCACAAATTTTAATATACGACGCACTTTGTACAATCGGGATATGAGTGTCTATGGAAATGAAGTACTTTCAGATACAATGTGACGCAGATATCAAAACACTGTCGCGAGAAGGTTAAAACGCGCCTACACGTTATGATTGCTTTGCCTGAACTACTGGAGCCGAGAATCGATTTAAAATTGATATGTGCCGGTAAGAAATCACGATGGTCTTCTTTTCAACGGTTAAGGGTAGCCATCTTGGATCACTTTCGACCAGTTACAAAGTCAAATAGCCATTAATGGCCAATAGGGAATCGCGACTTGTGGCCCGCGAAGTTACGGATTGCTGGATTGGTTTTCCAAAACTCCAGTCAAATTCATCACTTTTTCCTTCGCATCTGTGACAACGAGGAAGTGCGCCAGTTATGTATATATGTACTGCCAAGATCACAAAACAGTACTTCCGCTTATTCAATTTAAAATTACATTTAAACAGGCAATTACTTGCACCTAAAGTTTATCTAAAAGACATCAACCACTGTAAGATTTAGTGTTTCATGACGATGGATTATGTACTTTCTTACGCATCCCGTATGCAACGTAACCCAATCATTTCTTAATTTCATGTTTCAAGAAAAATTTAAAGGTTCATTTATTATTCTGTTATCTTCTCTTTACAGTATGTATCTTCAAACAGATGTATACTAATAAATAAAGCCAACCGTCCGAATCTCGTGTTTGACAGCTACTATGCACAGTGGGCAGGGGAGATACATTAGAACCTGCATAGAAGTTCTGAAAGGCGTCGAAATGCAGAATATGACGTTCTAGATACAATACGCAGGGACTGGTACTCTTGTTATCTTTAGGCCTTTTTGGTAAATGCGATGAACAATAGAGCTATATCAATAAAAAAGTTCAATGGTAGTTTTTTAAAAAATCATTTATTTCCTATTGTAATAAAACAGTTGTCTGTATTCTATACACTCACAGTATACATAGAGTAAATGATGATGAATATCGTAATATTCAAGAGTACTCCTCAACCTGAAAGTGGTTCCATCATACGAATAAAATGGGAAAGCGAACTTCGGCAGATGAAATGCTCTTGAATAATCCTTGTATGGAATTTTTGAATCGAAGATCGTTAGTGGTTACATCTCCATCGAAGCATAAGGCGCCGTCTAATATTTACCATTCAAGAACACCAGGAATGTACTTGTCGATAAGTTTCTGGTAGTATGGCCAGAGTTTCTCGATATCGGGTACTTTTGTGCTTTTCGTGTATAGATCGTATTTACTATGTAAGAGAAAAAGTAAGGCATTGATTTACTAGTATTTCGATACGCTACCAATATAAATGGCTCTGATAAAATTGTTTATAACGGTGCGAACAATGAAGGTAAAAGAAACTTACTTGAACTCCAAAACCCATTTCAACATATCGATGTCCTTTTTATTGCACAAATGCATGTAGTCGCCACCTGCGTGCCAGGGATAGAACGAATGGAAGCGAATCATAGCCAGAGCTTTGTCAGGTAACTTAGATTTATTGTGAATGAGGAACCGGTAAAGGTATTCGTCATGTCCCCAGGACATGATGACGTTGTCCAAACCACAGCCAGGCTTGTAGATACCATACTTAGTGCTACAGACGTAATAAAATAGTAGATGAATAGTTATAATTTTCTCTCTTAATAAATCAATAAATGACCTACTTGTAACGATTGTCTTTGCCGTCAGGATTGTCGTCAAAGCTGCTTTCCCTGTAGACGATGCTGTCACCCCAAGCACAGCCAACTGGGAACGTGTCACCAACTACGGCCCACTGTGGTTCTCCGTAGAAAGCCATTACCTGCAGTCAATGGTGAGTATGGGATTATTTAAAAAAATTTCATTTTATGTGGTATTTCAAGTAAATTGTGTATTTGAGATTAACCTTGCCCAGATCGTGAATCAATCCAGTAATATGGAACCAGTCTTCGTCCGGATGTTCCTCGCGGATGCGTTCTGCAGTTTGGAAAGCGTGAACAATATTCGGCAGGTCGGAATCGGGGTCACTCTCGTCAACGAGGTCGTTCAGTTTGATTAGGGCATCCTTGATGGTCATTTTTAATTTGTTGAATTGCAGCCAGTCGGCCATGCGCGCTTGAAAAATTATTAAGATTTACGTTGTTAAAGTCTGGCTAAATTGTACATACGTGTTGAACATTTTTTTCTTATCATACTCTGTTGTTATTGTAATATGATTTTGCATAAAATGAATGAAAAGTGTACACTATCGTTTCGCGGTGATTTTGCGCTCTTGGTATTAAATATATTCAGCGAAATCAAAACAGATTATGAAGCATCGTTAACGCGTCGGAACAGAGACACGAGAATTGACCTTCCCTTATCAGCAATGATAAATGACTGAGGCCCAGGTTCTTCGTACGATTAGTCCCTCTATACGATCTTTGCCGTTTTAGGAATAACAAATTTATATTGCTGTACACAGCTTCAACGGAGAAATGTTCATACGAGAGGGTTAAACTGCACATTCGAAAGACTGGCGTTGTACTTTAAGATGTCTATGTGTATAGATACTTTTAATAATATGAATTAATATTTGTGACCTAAATAGAAATTGTTAAGATCAATCGATGGTTCTACTTTGTTCCTTTGGCATCGTCGTATGCAGGAGTTAGTCAAGCCATCGAATCTACTGGTCCTTGTAGTACAAATCTCATTCATTATTGACCCTGCGAGTAATTGGTGTTCTGAAAAAATACGTTTAATTCTCGTACTTTTATCTTCTGGAGAAACTCCGCGTTGACTCACGACGTTTGACCTTGACAACTTCCTTGCTTTCAAATTGATAGCCGGAATCAGAGTATAAACGGTACCAACTATGTTTTGATATTTCGTACTTTTCGATTACGCAGCTATCACATTCTACATATCTTAAATTGCGACGAGACGATTTGTTACAGATTTGGAAATCAGTATTTCTTGTTTTCGTTAAACTTATAAGGTCTGCTGATTCCTTCATTTTGGACTATGATGTTCTGTGAATTCAATGTACTACGCGTGACCTGGGATTTTATTATCCTTGGACATCGCATCTGGCCGAAACTTTCGGGCTGTTTACAACAAACGACAAAAAAAATGGAGTCTAAGTGAATTGTACGAAAAGTGTCAAGGTCAGCTACTCAGAACCTATAAACCTTGTGAATGAGAGTAAACTAGTATGTAACAAGAGATAACTTTGTAAGAATCATTAAAATTTCACGATTTTTCATTAAATGGTATCAATTTTTTTCTTTAATTTTGACAGCAAGATATATCGTCATAACCTGAAAATAAAACCTCGTGAGCTCAAAGGTTTTGTAATAACAATAATACAACAATACAACAGTGAAATGTGCCAGGAATATCAGTTTAATATAATAACCCACAGAAAAATCTCTTTGATGCAATATTTCACATACAACGTATCTCAGAGTACAATTAGAAATTTCGATAAATTTTCAGGTCGAAGTCAAGAACAATGTATCGCAGTCAATATGAAACATGCGGGTCATTTCTATCTCGTTGCAAAAATGCGTCAAACTATATTTCATCATGTAAAATGACTGATGGAAAAAAAAATAAGTTCGTGCATTGTCTATCAGTGTTAAAGGTTCGTCAAAGTCTCTATGCGAATACGAATGAATAGGATGCTAAGAGTCTCTCGAATAAGTCCGTCAATAATTTCCAAGTATCTTTCTATTTGTTTAACCTGTGTCAGAGTGTAACTGTTTCGTCTCAAAGAATATAGCTAAATAATAATGCCATCATCTTATAATGTACTAACAGCGAACAAACTCGACGGTCTGATTAGTATGCATGTTGTGATATGTTCTCCTGACGCGTTCCTTAATGGGGTCGTTGGGGTCGACCGAGTAGTCTCTGAACTGATTGGCTAATTTTCCCTCGTACACTTGTTCCGGTCGGAGTTGTTCCGACGGGTCTAGCAGCGACATTGTCTGTCCAGGGGACTGTAAACAAATTTAATAAATGTTTAATTTCATCATTTGAACGCTGAGTAACGCACAGTTATCAACCAGCTTTAGTCCCCGAATCGCACGTACGTCAATAGCCAACGAAAATTTATTAAAAATCTTGAAGCTTAGAATATTCCGCTTTCAGAAACGTCCACAATCATCATCAAGAATATTAGTGTCTAGAGTATTACCGAAAACTGGTTTTAAAGAAAACACGAGCCAAAGTGCCAGTTACGCAAGTTCATAAGCAAGAATCATGATAAAATCGATAACGGATTGTGAAATTGAGTATAAGTGTATAAAATATCTTACCAGGCTGCTGAGCAGCGCGATACGTCATGATGGAGAACATGGTGCAACGAGTTCTTCCAAAATAATTCCCAACGAACGTTCGTGAAGCTATTCAAGTGGAGGGCTGTCAGGAGAATTCTGCCCCCAAAGAATAAACTTTCCTTGCTTTGAGCGGAATTTTCAAAGTTTTTGATAAACCGAAAGGCAAGCACAAAGACAAAGAGTCCCTGTGCCAAGAATATCTCTTCCGAGAGAAAAGAATGAAGTTTTAAAACGAAGAGCCGATCGACAGCGACGCGCCTCCTCGGAAATATCTCTGGAACTGAATCGTGTCTCCGTCCAGCGGCCGCTTTTATAGTGGCACGTCCCCTTCTCCCCCCACCATCCCCATGGGTATCAGTCACTTCACCAACACTGCATGTGATACGTTAAAAATACACGAGATAATAAACAATGCAAATACGCCTTCCTCGTGCCACGTTCTCCGCTCGAAAGTGGTGTGGTGTGTCCGTTCGCGCGAGCGCAGCTATAACGCATTTATCAAGCATGTTTCTACGTCTACGTAATATCCCGTGGAGGAAGCGCGCGACATGGAGTCTTTACCTCCAGTGTGACGTCATTTTCGGCGTCACGCTTACGGCAATAGATCCCTAACGTCGCATATCAGAATATCGACGCGAGATTCTATGGCTTTCTAGATACCCGCACGCAAAATTACGGTGGTAACCGGATGTTGCATTCCATTGTCACTTTGCATATACATATGTATTTTAAATTGCCGAAACTCCGTCTCTATTATAGTTCGTTCGGGCGCCATTCGTGTAAACTGGATCCACCCAGTAACTCGTAAATTTCAGTAGCGATGGATAAAACTCCGCTAGTCCGACGCGCCGTAACATGTAAATTAGATTGATTATTATCAACAGGTAAGTGAGAATCAGGAAGCACGAAGCAGATTTGGTGTGAAGCGAGTCGCGAGAGGCAAATATATTCCAGAACACGTTGAGTAAAGCTTTCAGACTCTAGAATTTTTAGTGCGCTTCTTCTTTGCCAGGTTTAATGTTACTGCTAGACTGCTAATCCTTGAGGCATGCACGAGTTCTAAATGGTATGACTAAATTTACAGGAATTAACGTTATACGAATTGCAGAACTAATGTCTTAGCAGTATCTGGCATTTCGGTAGGGCGTATTTGTAGTATAGTTAACGTCACCATACTGTAAATACATATGTGCGTTCTGTGCTGTACTCTCATTATCTTTACTCTCTTTCTGTCTCGTGACGTCAGAACGAAACGCAATTTCTATTATTCACATTCGTCGTATCTTCATCTTCAAAAGCTAGCAGTTATATAATACAAAATTCATTTTTTTACAAAGTTGCATCTATCGCATTGCATGCCCAATTTTGTTGCATTTTTACAGCGAATGTGTAATAAGTCTAGCCTTTTAAAATTAATAGATTTTACTTTACATCGATGATGAAATCTTTGCACAATCGACGAATTAATTTTATGTTGTGTAGGCGTATAATAAATGTGTCGGACACGGTGGTAGGATGGTAAGGCGATAGATTTGGAGAAAATTATTGAAAGAAATTCTACTAGAAAAGAGGCAGGACCATTTGCCAGAAATAAAAAAATTTAATATATTTCCCAATATTCTAATAGCCCCGAAATATACGTCGACTAAGGGACAAGAAATAGTACTTACCAGTATTCTGGCAGACATGATGCTAGCAATAACTAATGTTTACTCTTGAGTATGCTACACCGACTGAGTACTCCTCCTATAACCGAGTTAACTTATAAATCTGAGACAATTCACCTCTGACCTCAGCGCGATCGTGGTATATGGTCAGATGTACAATATCCGATATTCTCTATCACTCACTAATACATAACAGCCTCCCTCGCAAATTCTCAGGGATGATCATTGTTCTATAAAAACATATTATCACTTTCTGTCATCCGGTTCTTGATAAAAAAAATGAAGCAGGAAAATGTAATAACATCAAGATTGGCAACCATAGGAGTTGCCAACACATATATATCTGTAAAGTGTCAATCGATTAGAGCGCAGTTATTCTATTCATCTTAACCAGCACTGCTACGAGGGAGAAGATTCATCATCATTCGGATGTATTTAATAACGATTCTTAACTTAATAACAATCGTGATGTTTTTTCCGTGACATTAAGTTTGCCAATTTAAAAATGATTTTATTCTATAAACGCTGCCGCTCCTTATTTTTCCCTTTTAAAATAAAGTAGGCCGCTTCCTATCGAAAAAGGCTCGTGAGATTTCTCAACGTCGAGATCCAATGCTACTGGGAAGTATTCTTAAAGTTTTCGGTCCCTTTGGTTCTTTTTGAGAAACCTTTATGGACAGAGACTCATTAGCGTTTTCGCGGTAGATGGGACGTTAACGTGTGTGTTTCGTGTCCAGCATAAATGCGCATATGTATACAAAGGAGAAAACAATTAGACGTCGTCACGTGAAAGAAGATAAAGTTTCTAATAGGTAAACTTTGTAGGTAACACTATACAATCTTTTAAAAATAATTCTTGCCGCTAATTTTCAATATCTTGAGATCATTGTATTCTCTCTGAACACAGTGAAACATAAACATCCTGAAACTGCCTGAAGTGACTCTAAGGAATGAGGAATGCAAAAACGCAAAAGAAAATGAATGTTTATCCCATGAAACACGCTGCTCATCGATTCGCATCCCATTTACAGCATTTATCCGATTGCCAGTAGAGCTAAAAGTTAAAACGGACAATTGTCGTCAATTGAATGACACATTAATCTGCGTTAAACAGTAAAACTCTGACGAAGAAAATTGAATGAACTTTTGACGAACCTTGCTTCAGATGAAAATTAGATTACAGTCGCATGATACATAGTCGTGAGCCTCTTTCGAACTGGCTGTCGCTCAAAATAACCGTATGGATAGTTAATGGCGCGCTCTTCGAAAGTGCGCTTATGAACGAAGATACACGTGCGACGAAAAGAGCAACGATAGGTACAATTGTTGGCAATTGAGCTTGATTGGCCGAATTGCAGGACAATTCGTGAGTGAAAAACTTTCTGCACCGTGATAAAAGAAAATGCTACTTTTTTATTTTCCACGTCCACAGCGTAAATTTTCAAACGCAAATAAGACATGGTGCGGGGCTGGTACGAGTGTAACGCGTACACATTATACCAGTGTTGTTGCGAAAATCACCAGTAAAAAATGTAATATTCAGTTCAGCTAAAACATAATTATTTGGAGTACGCATACATGCGTCATTGATGTTTATTGCTAGTTAGATAATTGTACATTGCCATTGGATAATTGTTATCGTAACAGACATTAGACAGGCGATTCTGGTTATCAGGTTCCTCTTTAATCGTGGCGTTTCAATTGCGACTTTCCAATTGTGCAAATATAATAGATTGGACTATTTTTATTTTTAAGTAATGTTGATGAAATCGGCAGTAACACGTTCTGTGACCTCTATAAAAATAAAATGGTCAGCTACTTACGTGTAGGGTGGTGTTGGTTGATAAGGTTCTTTCTTTTTTAATAAAAATTATTAAACAAATAATTTCTACGCGCTTCAGCCATTGTCAATCAATTAAGTAAACCCGTTCAAGTAGGCTTTTCTATCTCGACGTGATAATCGAAAGCAGATCAAATTTGTTATTCATTAGAGAAAGAGTGTCTGATCGTGAGATGGCTATGGAATTAACACGGGCAAATGTAGGTATCTCGTCTCAGACACATATCTCCTAAATAATATTTAAATTTATAATAAATCAAACGTATGCAGTAACATTACGAATATTTTTCATTGTTACTCCTTTTTGTTAACTACGTGGTTACTGTTTCGTATCTAGAAATTTGACTACATGGCCGTGAGAAATATCACCCTGAAAAATATTATGAAAGTACACTATTGTGAAATTCCACGTAATTTCGCATTTCCTTGACTGCCCTGAGATGTGAAAAGTCACAGAGCAATAACTGTGTAAGCAGCAGATCGGTGATTCATGGAAATATACTCAAGTTTATGATAACCTCTCTCTTTCCTCCGTTATGGAAAGCACAGAGATTAAGCAACGCATGTACTGATGTAAACAAAAAGGAAGAACATTCACTGATAGCTACTGCAAACAGGTATTCTCAGGTCATTTGAACTTTTGAAAGCCAAAAATAGATTTATAAAAAATTGTCGGTATGTTTAGTGTTAAGATTGCGTCACAGTCTAGCAGGCAGTTGCGTGGTTGTAAAATATAAACACTGAATCCGAGTAGTGTACAGCCAGTACGGATGGAATCTGGAATACTCAGTTAAATCGCCTCAATGCCCACTCTGGTAAAAGAAACTTGAACAATTGCTTTTCCTCAAGATTATTTTGGTGTAAAATGCTATTAAAAGATAGAAATGCATAATTCTTCAATGTCAATTTCATGCACAGGTTTCACATGAGCTTACTTTTATTGACCATTCGTTTCTCCTTTTTATTTTGTTTTTGACAAAATGGATATTAACTCTGTTCGCGACTATCGTATATATATACATCTTTACACGGTCCTCTTATCGCAATATGTCGAAATCAGATAATGGCAAACGTTGCTCAAGGTGAACTTGAATCCGTATCGCTGGAATTGCTTGGCCTACGCGTGTGGTTTGATCGGTGCTGGTGTCTGTAAGATGGTGTCCGCGATCGTGATCTGTGCCTTGAAGATGATGACGATGACGATGATTTTTTGCTGCTCTTCTTTGATTTGCGTGACTTCGAGCTACTCGGACTTTCATAACTGTAAAACGTGATTATGATTTTTCATATCATAGTGTAATCTATAAAATAGAAATAAGATTATTGACGTTACCTTTTGTGCGAGCTTTTCTTTTTTTTGTGTTTCTTGTGCTGTTTGTGTCGATCGGTGTGGCTTTCACCTGTACTACGACTCCTGGAGCGAGGTCTGGATCGCTTTCCACTAAGATCCGCACTCTTCAGTCTATTCATCAGAGTATTACTTTTACTCTTGGATTCCTCGCAGTCGTCGTTCTCGAGCGTTGGTGACGGCACAGAATGCACTTCGTCCGAGTCTGCATCTTTTTTAAAATTTGCGGTCAAATTTGTTGCCATAGTAATGATTGGTTTATTCGTTACTGGTGCTTGAATTTGGCTAAGAAACATAGCCGCCTTTTTCTTTCTTTCCAGCTGCAATAATCTTTCTCTGGAGGTCGCTGCCAGCTTGTCTCTTGCGGCAGCAGCCAATTTGTCCTTAATTCTCTCCTCTGCCTGTTTGTTTCTGGCCTCTTTCTGGCAATCCTCCAGAATATCATCGGTAAGATCGACAAAGTCACGCTCTTCAATTTTTGGCCTTTTCTCCTCCTCCTTCGATGTTTCCTTCTCTGTTTTTGTACTTTGCACGTCTTCGGTAAGATCTTGCGGCGAATTGGATTTCGAGTTCATCTCTTTCCTCTCATTCTCGGCCTCGTCATCGCTTTCTTCCATTGGCAATGCGCTGCGCTTCTCCATTACTGTTGCTTCACCTTCCTTGGGCTTTTTTATTGAAAAAGAGACCGTGGTAATTTGTTTGTTTCCCGTACTCTGTTCACCTTTGACGTCGCTCTTCTTCTTTGCCTGTATCATCTTCACTCTTTTCTGCACTTCCTCCATTCTTTGCTGTTTCTTTTGCAACTCCTCAAGTTTTTTCTGTTTCTCCTCTTGCGGTTCTTGCTTCTGAAGAAGTTCTTCCTCTGTGAGGACTCTGGGATTTATAGCACCTTCGTACATGGTCAACTTGTGAGCGTAATAACCATGGTATTGATGAGACAGTTCAAGAAAGTTGAATCTAGGGTCGCCCTTATTCTTGACGATGGCTTCAAAGTCCCGACCGTTCTTAGCCACGTAACTAGCCATTTTGTCAATGATTATTTGAACGTCCGCTGGTGGTACTATAAACGATGGCCTACTCAGTGGTTTAGGGGGTGCAGGACCATAAGGAACTAATGGAGCCACTAATGAATCTTTGATTTGTGATTGAGTCACGTGGACGTCACTGCACGATGGAATGGATGGTACACTTGAGGATATAATTTGAGCTGGTGACTGCACTTGACCATTAGGACCGTAGATTACCGGACCATGAGAGTACTGTTGTGGTGTTGTAGAACAGGTCGGGTACCCCTACGAAAGAAAAGAAATTACCTGTAGAAATATTCTCAATGTGCAAATAAGCAAAGACCTTGAGGATCAATATGTAATACATACCTGCGAAGGCACCTGGTGATAGTATTCAGTTGGCGGTGGCATTGGTTGAACCGGCACTTCGATCTGTTGAGGTGGCATCTTCGACGGTGGCGGCTTCCCAGTGATTTTGTTGACTAGCATGGAATAGGCACAATCTGCCGAGGGCTTGTACTGTATGCTCGGTATACTGGGTGCCTGCGAATCAAGTTCAAGTCTCTTAGAAAGTCACCACCTTCGGAACCGTGTTTATAATTATACTTTCCTATTAATTGCCTAGTATTATGTTTTTCTCTAGTACAAGTACGAGAGATCATTGTTTCTACGGATATGTCTAAGATAATGCCAATAATAACATAGTATAAGTTATTGCATATGCTCCATTATGATAAATGTTCCAGTTTCGCGCACGGATCGCGTTAACAGAGTTTACAATCTTCTTTGGAAAGATAAATATTCCGCGAGAGAGAATACTAAGCAATTTTTGGCAAAGGTCAATGGTTTTTAAATATCGAACATTATGATCACGAAACTAGTACATCTTATCAGCAAAGGGATGATTCACCGACAAGAGTTCAATTCAGAAAAGGAATACAGATCAAGAATAAAAATTGTGGACTATTAAATTTGCAAGTTCGAGGACTAGTAGGCTGTATTTCGTATTTGACTATTCGAAATTTAGTCTGCCTTGAATATAAATGAATCTTTATCAAGAAAAGTCACATTGTTCAGTGTAGAGTAGATATATAAACAAAGGGGCACAACGGTCGATCCAATGCATACCAGAACCAGCCCTGGAAACAGAAATATTTCACATGTAAGTTAGTATTGCGATGCGTTATCACTAGGTGTCATCCTTCTAAACCTAACCGCGCGATTTGATGCTGCCCGTGACGCAAGCTCGATCGTTATACGCAAATCGTTTGTTGTTGTTCGTTCTTGCGCACGTGAATATTTCCACCCACAAAATGGGCGACGATACTCGCTTGTCGTTAACACGAACCTTCGACAATCGCAACGTAGATGTCAAATGCCGCAGAACTCGCCGCCTCAGGACTCACCAACCAGAGGGTAGGTTGTACCGCGAGCATTTTGTCGCGCAAGAACATTCTACTAAGACGCCATTGGCCAAGGAACCTACCGCTTCCACTTTTGTAAATGACGGCGCGAGACTCGGGTGAAGGTAACTGCCGTCATCTCCATCGGACTCTTCCTCAGGGTCTGCAGCAAAAAAAGATTTACGCGTTCTCTCTTAAAGTTTATCTTAATTTTTTTGGAAGACTATTTTAATCGTCATTCAATATATTTGTGGTACCAGATTCTTCTTTCTCAGGCTGCTTCTCTGGGTTATATTTCCCAGATTTAATGGCTTCTAGCATATGTCTGTAGTATGGATGTAGTGCACCATCTATTGAGAGGAAAGCGAATTGCGGGTTGTTTGCTTGTTTGGCTTTTATTAGGATCTCCATTTGGCCGCCTTGACGACTTATAAAAAGTGCAGTCTTTGTTATGATTGCATTCAGCTTTTGTGTTTCAGGCTGTAACAGACAAAGTTAAAAAAAAAAACGATTAATCGTAATGACAATCAAGAATGTACCGTTGATACGCAGTGAAGTAATTTAGAAATTCCTTACAAGAATAACGCCCTGTGGAATCTCGAGTTCGGGAGGCGGAAGAAAAGCTTGATCCTCCTCTTCTTGAGAACCTTCAGACTGTTTTGAACTTTGTGAATCTTCACATGTGGCTTTCTGGCTGTCTTCGTCTTCGTTATAGTTGTACGCTACTTGGCCGTATGTGTTTTCCGAATCCAGCGCTTGGTGCAGTCTCTTCATCTCCTCTTCTACACTCAGTGACGGACATTGATGTATAACAGTAGGTAATTATATTTAGAACATAGGCGATAAGATTCATTGATACTTACCATGATACATTGTCTCCTCGGCATCGTTACTATACAGAGACCTATATCGCTCCTCATCACAAAGTTGCTCAACCTTCAGTTCATCCTCCGTAAGGATTGTACGTTGGTCAAAGCCACCAGTTGGAGGTTCATGTATCCTTAAGTCCCCCAGGGCTCCACGTCCATCGTATCTAGAGACATATAATTGTAGAATTAGAGAAGGAAAATGTTTAAGGCATAAAAGGTTATGGCTGCAGTCAGCATCTGAAAATAAAACAGCCTTGGTAAGCATATATTGCCAGGGTGAATCCTGTGAATGACTACAAAGACACGTTTGTTATTCAATGTTTCAAACAATTAAATGATCCTATAATGTATTGGCAATAGATAATGCCTAAGCTGTCACGTCCATTAATGTTTGATTACATAGAATAATGGAAACCAGCCGCGAACAAATTCAAGATAGACCCAATAAATGAAACGTATGTTGTAAGGAATATATTATAACTGTAAATGAACGAGTTATAGGAATATAATTTGTCAGAGTTGAAAAATTTCCATTCAAACTAAATTTTAACGATATATTTCAGAATAGTAACGTTAGACTAAAATGTGAGCAGAAATGAATTTTGTTTGATCCAACATTTAGTCGTTGTTCCTGTTCCTTCTGACTATAGTGACGCTAATACATACCATGCTGAGCGACTGCAATACGTACAGTCGTCAGCAGCCTTTTGTCTCTCTACGCTGTGTCTCACCTTGCTGCAGCGCCGACGGTCAGCCGGAGGCATCACTTCAAGAAAGCACCTTACTCTGCGCCCGTGCAGAGCGCATTTCGCGCTGCCACACAGCGCCTTCGCGGCTTGAACACCTGCGGAAACCTTAAACAGTCTCCAGATTGCTTATCCGTACATTATTAATTGTGCAGGTGCCGAACTTGAATTCTTCCATCTGATCGGCATCTCACTTTGTCTTTTGGTCTGAGATATCATTCCTCTAAGCGTTAAAAGTACTGTGCGTTATGTAAAGATACGTATTCTAGACGATAAATACTTTTAGGTTAGGTAAACGGACCTGTCTATCTTCAACGTGTTATCGCCCATCCATGGTATCAAATGCTTCCCCTGATCAATCATTTTCGCCTTCTCATCGTCCCGAAATAATTTGCAGCTATATCCGAACACCAACAGCTCCTGCGGTTCCTCTTCACAATTCTTTTTACGTAGAATTCCCGAATCAACCAGCCATCTTTGGCTCTTCGACGCCATTTTTCACGATATGCTGCTACACATGCAGATTAATGAGGCTTCTACCAGTAGACGTTCTGTTGATCCTAGAGATGATGCGACGTGTCTGCTAGGTTGACTGGGTTGACTGAAGTTCCCTGGCATGAATTGGTCGGGTCCAGTCGGGTCGGTTCTTCGAATGTTCAACGCCACCTTCACGAAATTTCGCCACACGTGACGCTAGTTGTCTTCCGGTCAGTGTCCTTAAAATTCATTAAAAAACCTATGCTGTAGGTTCGGAACGATGGGCGATACCAAAAGCATGGCATTAAATCGTAGCGGCGAGTCCGGAAGCAGGATTTTGTGATCATCGTCTCCGTTGATAACGCGTATCCCGTCGTAGCCGAGGTGAACAAGATAAAGAACGCTACACGCGTGATAGGCGGAGCTTCTTCGCTAGTCACCGCTGGATCCCTAACCAATCCTTAGAGCGAGGCCGAGAACTATAGAATTCATGAACTATTGAAAAAGCCTATTGAATCATTTTTGAGACATTTTTAAAATAGTGCGGGACCAACTTGACACCCGCATAACATCTCAATTTATGAAAAATGCTTGATCAATGGACCTTTTCAATAGTTCTCAAGGTGTTCTATAGTTCCTGTTAGGTTTTAAGAAAAGTTCTGCTACGCATCATCGGTAAAATATCTATTAAAGATACTGGCGGCATCATACGCTTCAGTGCAGACAGGCATGAGGTGCTGGCTCTTATCATAGTAAATCTTAACGAGCTTACGCTGCGCGCTCGAACTTAAGATTGCAAAGAAAAAAAATATTTATTCTATATCTGTTGAACGGTCTCGTTCGAAGTGTTGCAGCGTTGAGTAGCGGAGAATCTCTGCCTGCCAAGCTACACCTTCATGTTCACGTTTAGTTCGGCTACGACGGGATACGCATTATCGACGGATCCGATGATCACAAAATCCTATTTCCGAAGTCGCCTGATTTTCGTAGCGCTTAAAACCGTAGTGTTTTGCATCTCTATACTCTGCTCATCTGGCATATATCCTTATTGCTGGAGTCAGCCATAAGGAAAGGAAGGAAGGATCTTTCTGCTCATCTCTGTATTGGCAATTTCCTTATATTTCCTATAATTTCCAACTTATCTCTGGTACTACGTATGACTAGTGATGACTACGTATGTGAATGGCACATATCCCCCAATGGGGATACAGTCACGAGGAAAGAAAGGAAGGACTACGCATGTGTATGCAGTGTTATCAAGGATGTGTTCCAAAATTTACTGATAGTACTGTAAACGTAATTACATCTCTCTTAGATGCGTATGGATGAGCCTTGGTACAGTACTGGCAGTAATATTCGTAACAACCTCAAGTGTAATCAAGTGCTATATGTATAACAATCCCGTGTACACCTGTACGGTTTGATCTGCTTTGGTGCTTAAACTGCCATGTAGTCAGTTAACTTGAGCTGATTCCACGCGGTGGAAAGGAAAAAGGAAACCTCTGACTTTTCCACAAGACAACTTATTGTCTACGTAAAACGATGAAGCGACCTTTGGAGGATCAGGTAGACGTCTACGAAAAAAATCCTATTGTTTTTCTGGATATAGCGATTGGGCCAGAGAAAGGTATCTTTTTGTTCCTAAGGTTAAATCTCGTTCTCGAAAATATATTCGTATTTGAATGTATCGTAATACGAGTATTCTTATGATGTGCACACAGTTGGGAGGATCGTGCTGGAACTATTTAAGGACACTCTTCCGCGAACTGCTGAAAATTTCCGTGCGCTATGCACCGGTGAAAAAGGAATAGGGATCAACAAAAAACCACTCAGCTACAAGGGCTCAATTTTTCATAAGGGTAAGAAGCATGTCAGCGCAATGTCATTTTTCATTTATATATTTTTTCTAAATATTTTGTTATGTATTCACAGTGGTGCCTCAGTTCATGATTCAAGGGGGTGATATTATAAACCATGATGGAACCAGTGGTGAAAGTATTTATGGAGCAACTTTCGAGGATGAGGGTTTTAACATTTCACATAATACAGAAGGATTGCTTAGTATGGTAAATGCACGGCATCCTAATACCAACAGTTCCCAATTTATCATCACTACTGTACCTTGTATGCACTTAGATGGTACCAATGTGGTATTTGGTAAAGTTTTGAAAGGTTTTGGTGTAGTAAAACATGTAAGTTGCGTTACTACGGTAAAGGATATGCCTGTAGAGGTAAGCATTGCTTTTTTACTTATTACATAATTTTTCAATAGAATATTTGTGGAGAATCTGTCATATTTCAAGAGTACAAGTAGTAACAGGTTTTGTACTTGATGTACGTAGCGAACCATTTTATTCAGGATTGGAGATCCTTATTAGAGATTACATGGTATTACTTCACACTGAGCTAACACGGTTTTCTTGACTTACTAGGCAGTGGGATGATTACTTCGGTATAGATAGTAATGAGCAATACCATTCAAGAGTCTTCTTTATCCTGAAATAAAGGTTTTGGCTCTGTTGAAACCAATTACAAATCCTGTTTCAGTTTGGATGTCATTTATTATTATCATAAGTAATAATAATTTCCAGAAAGTATATATAATAGATTGTGGTGAATTAAAATGGGATGAGTGCTGGGGATTAGAGGAAAAAGATGAAACCAAAGATGTTTTTACTGCTTGGCCTGAAGATTGGGATTATAAAATGTACACTAACAAATTCACGGTGAGCACTTAACAGGTTTAACTTTACAGGTCATTAGATACATTTATGTGTTTTGTAGTATAAATATCTGGAGAATGTCATACAAATCATAAAGGATTCAGGGAACTACTATTTTGGACAAAAAAATTATGTTGATGCTGGGCGAAAATATAAGAAAGCCCTAAGATATCATGAATGGACTACAACATTAAAGGATTTGCCTGATGAAAAAGGGCAATCATTCATTGAAAGCAAAATAGTTATTATGCTTAACTTGGCTGCTGCCAATTTAAAGTTGAGGAAGCATCGAGATGCGCTGAACTTGTGCAATGAGGTAAGTTAGTTCATATTAGCACTTCTGTTGATACGATCTGCGTTTTCTAACTGATGTATTAAAATTTAGGTTCTACAGATAGATAAATTTAATAGCAAAGCTCTGTTCAGAAGAGGCCAAGCGTACATGGGCTTGAACGAATACAGCCTCGGGTTGGAAGACTTGAAATGCGCAGATCGCGAGTGTCCTAATAACAAAGATATCCTTGCGGAGATTAGCAAAGTCCGTGAAATAATTAAGACCTATCTCGCAATTGAAAAAGAAACTTATCAAAGAATGTTTAAAAAAGTAAAAAAAGATTGAATATGTGTGAGGTATAGATCTTGATGCCTCACATGAAAATCAGTAGTAAGCAGCAACAACCTTTGTAAAAAATTTTTAAAAATAACGTGTAAACAAAAATTACTTAAATAAATTATTTTAATTTTGACATTTTGTATAATAGATAGTTATCTTGTGAACATCAAGCTGACGATTTTTCATATACTATCATAGGCACTGACTAAAAAAATTGTAAATAATTAAGTTAGCCGCCAAGAAATTATGATGCGCCTTCGATACAATACTAAATTATTCTTTTAACTAATTTCATGTGATAAATTAATTTGAAGTTTGATCTTCTGACAGAGATTATATTACTAATTGGTACAATAATAAAAAATACATTTTTGTAAATGCTTTATTATCTGTATTGCATTTCTATCCTTATCTGTCTGTAAAACACATTGTACTTGCCATTCGACAAATGATAAAGGTTGAATTGACCAGAACAAAGTAGATCACACATCCATCGTCAGAAAAAGATTTGGATAAAATCTAAGAGCTTCTATCGAGTCGTCTCTGCAGGCCTTTCCTGCCTTCTCTGTGGCAAGTAATCTCTCTCGCGCCAACGTTACGGAGAGGCCCTCTGTTTGGGCCAATTCTTCTGCAGTTATCGACTTACGTTCTTCCAGCTGTAATTAATCGCAAACAGAGCTTAATGCATATTAATTGTTTCGAGAGAGCATCATCGAGGATACACACCAATTCAGCAACGGCTTCAACAATAGCATTGTCATCGTGTGAGCGTAACTGAAGAACCATAACTCCGCTGTCGAAAACCCTTAGGATTATCGGCAAACCTAACGAGCCTAATTGTCTGCTAGCATTTAAAAGATCTTCCGGGGAAAGAAGCTCCAAGCCTCTCGCCCGATTAACGCGGCAGTAAACATCAGTTAGCGTCATCATGCCTCCGACTTCCTGAAAAAGAAAGATAGAGATAAACTGAAACCACGATAGTTTGAAGTGAATAGGAACCAAAATTGTGCGACAACGAGATAAAAGCTATGTACTAGCTCCGCTACCCGTGATCGAGTTGCGACTATCAAGTTATCCATGCAACAAGCAGGATATGTTTAATTTTTTATGAAATGACCTTTATTGGTTCTTCTAAGATTTGCGCGAGTTGTTTAGCCAGTTGTTTAAAGTATTCATTGCTGCTTTTGTAGGCGTCTCTAGTTACAGGATCATCAATACCTAAGCTCATTAAGTAGGCCTTAAATCGAATGGTTTCATCTTCCGTGATGTCTCCTTGTCTTTCCTAAAATTTTATATATATATTTAAAATATGCTTAAGCATTTCATAAATGGAGAGTACTCACTTTTATCTTGGCAGAAATAGTTTTTGATATAGCAACCATATCTTTTGCCATGCCCATTAATTTTTTTAAATCCTGGAACGCCATAGATATACTTTCGTCCGTTGCCTTCTGTTTCTCTTGAAGACTTCTCTCAATTCCAATTATTCCAGTACGTGTCTTTATCATGGGCATAGAACCACTAGATACACTTTGGTCAAAATTTAACCCACTTAATGACTGCATTACGGATGTAAGTTCCCAAGGTCTTCTCATAATGGCATTGGTCAAGAGCGAAATGAACTGCGGAACTGATTCATTTCTAAAGGACAGTCGCACATAATTACTGAAACTGCGAGAAGCTGGTCCAGGCATTTTTTCTACATGGAGATAACAGTAAATTTATTGAAGTGAAATAAGGATTTCGAAATGTAAACGTAAATCAATTACCATTAGAAACCTCTGTTAAGTGTAAAACGACATCTTTACCCGGTGAGGAATATGTCCTAGAAGCATCTTCTTCGACATGCACCACATAATGCAAACTGAGTGCAAGGTAAATCTGCCTTTGTAAACTGCTCTTGGAACTCCCCCATAGAATCCTGTGACTCGTTAGGGTTAGTTCTCCATTCGAGAACTGGGTCTGTCAAAAATATTTAGGTTATGCCTAGGCACTGTGCAAGCCAAATGTCGTCGACCAACACTTTCATACCAATAATTCGCCGTCGACAATGGACACACCGCTTTCGCGTATTAAATAGCTTTCGTTTGGTAAGGGTCGTGGCTCCACAAACTCAAACCTATTCATCGTGCGTGAAAAAAACTCCAGGCAGAGCAACGTTGACAAGGTAATTTCTTCTGGTAGCTGTCAAAGTTTCAAATGGAATTATACTCGATAATGTAGAAGCTCTGACATATCGGTCACGGTATGTTGCTATATGAATATTTATGCTGCACTCTGCACTTACCAAAATCTTTTAGCAACCTTGTTGCAAAGACAATATTGAATTTTGAACCTGCAAATAATATACGATATACTTTTGCAATAAAAAATTTTGAGTGATTTATTAAGCTGCAATAAAAAATATAGGTCCCACCGAGATTTGAACTCGGATCGCTGGATTCAGAGTCCAGAGTGCTAACCATTACACCATGGGACCTCTTGATTGAGAATTTATAGAAAAGTCTTAATTGGTATTTGTTAAAATTCTTAAAAACATGCATATACATATATCGTATGTAATACAAAACTAAGATAAAAAAGAAAAATATTAATATCATGCACGAAAATGGATGCGGTTAAACAAAAAAAAAACAAACGATTCAGACATACCGTGTAATTATAAGTATATATAATAATTAAATTTTCGATAGGCTCGTATATAAGATACTTCGCATTACAATAATAATATAGTACATGTATATTCAGTATATTTATGTATAATCGTCTTACAGCTAAGTTCTCTTTATTTTTGTATAAATTATAATGTATAAACAAGCAATCCGGGATGTCAGTACAATATAAATTTGTGTACAGCCAAAGCCCCTAAAGTCTTGTTTAATACTATAAAGCACAGGGATAATATGTACTTGTAACAGTAATTTTTGTCTCATAATACATACATAGCTTTTATATATAGTGTTAGAAATTTTATATTTGATTTTTCATAAGAAGTAATCTTCATTTTGATTCATACGATTGAATGCGGATATAATGTTTGCACCGTGTGTTACGGCATCAGAAACTTCAGTGTAACAATTTCGGGTGTTCAAATCAATGAGCTTTCACGATTAAAAGCATCCTTTATGCTATTTGAGCAATAAAAAATCACGATAATTTATACGAAAATGACATTCATAAGATAATAGATAAATAACATGTGCAGAAACTATTTGCCTTACTTGTTCCTTGATCCTCTCCGTGCGCATAGTTTCAACACTACATAAAAAGTGAATTTAGCTAAAATCGTCGTCTCGCCTTTTTTTTCTATTTATTACAATTTAATGCATTCCATATATATGAAATAGTAGTAATTACGGATGTCGGTTATATAGATATTATACAACTACAACCCCGGATAGAAATGCCAGCTGTACTAAAGCCAAGTGGATTAAAGAGGTGCGATTTTTGCGTGGTTTAATAGAAAAAAAGTAAGCGCTCTTGAGCACTGCCTGACAATAACCTCCAGCCACGCTTGATATTCAAATACTGAATAATGGCGCGTACGCAAATCAAAATCCCTGTAAAACATTCACGTTAGTTTTCTTCGAAATAAATAACGGGTCTTTTGAAAACCGATAAAAATCTTCAAAGCTTACCAAATGCCATGATGAGCCACCAAAGCCAAGAATTTTCACGCGATGCAAGATCCGTTGAATGCTTTACAATCAAGGTCCATTTGGTTAGGGAAAGTCCAAATCCAGATAAAGCTCCGTATCGCGATGCGATAGTGTGACAGAAGCACATCAGTAAGAGAAATCCAATCCAATTGAAAAGGAATGCAACTGAAATACCGACAGTTACATATCTCGGCACATGATGAACTTGGAATCAACCTTTTTAGTTCAAAAAATTACCCAAAAAAGCAGTAAAGAACATAAAATCAGTTCCCAGAAGGCCACTCTCCGGGTCACCTTCTGCAGCCTCTGTATCTATGGCAAGAATAGTCAATGGCTGCTGCGGTGCTCTAATACTGCCAGGCTGAAATAAAATAATCCACCGATATAAAAATATCTTTACAATTTCAGACGTTTCAAAGTTTACTCACCAGATGAATTTGGGGATGAGTATGAGGAGTTGTCTCACCCTGTAGAGTTTTTTCACGCTGTACTTCTTCGTAACTAGGTAATTTCGTAGCTACCTCATATGGGGGTGGGGCAGAAAAATCAGGTTTAGGAGGAGGTATCTCTTCTCCTTCAGCCTACAAAATTATATTACAACAAAATGTTATTTATGCTTAGAAGTTAACAAATAAGTACAAAAATTACATTCATACAGTACGCAATACTGTGTTTTAGTTTTATTTTTTCATGGAATATTATCATATTACCATTCTGACTGTGGGTGCAGCATGAGCTGCTACAGCAGCAGCTTCACCAGTGTGACCATGTACACTACTTGGAACTGCAGGCAGAGCTACAGTCAATGTAGGAATTTCATTGCGCACACCAGTTTCCACAAGAGTGTCGTTATTTATCACTGACTGTGGCTGCTAAAAAAATGATGCTAAATATTATTTAAAGATAGTACCAATTGTTTAGAACTGGTTAGAACCAATAGGAATTATAATAACAATGATGTTTTGGGATATTGCCGATTAAAAGATTTGAGACCACAGAGGAATTAAAAAGAAAATAGAACCAAAAACTTTGGCATAAACATAATCAAATGATTTGTTGAAGTATTGATAGAATTAATATGTGACGGAAATTTTCCACTAAAATGTACAAAGGATTACAAATTGCGGTATCGAGTCTTAGGTAGGGCATTACCAGAAATGAAGTATTTACAGTCTACAGGTCGGAGCACATGACGTACCATATTGTAAGAAATATTATTATCCATGCTCTGTGGACGTTCGAAGCAACGTGCGAACGAAAGTCAGATTTCTTGAAAATGAGTGTCAAGAGAAATATAATCTCTTATATCAACGCGTAACGCGTATCTTGCCAATGCAGTAACACTTCGCA
Organism: Trachelus troglodyta; assembly: GCA_030142635.1. NCBI lineage: Eukaryota > Metazoa > Arthropoda > Insecta > Hymenoptera > Cephidae > Trachelus > Trachelus troglodyta. The sequence goes on from JARQTJ010000823.1 coordinate 451,918, forward strand.
CAATCGATGGCTGACAGCTGGTAAAATTGTTCCTCCGTATTGTGGCTCTTCATGTTAATGTCACGTCCATTCTTTTAGTACTAGCGTCTTGATTGTGCATAATTTACTGAACTACAAAACGGTTTATTTTGACGTACGTTTGTCATGTACCAGTTCTTAATATTTTATTTCGACACCTTCGCATATATTTTTGAGTAAAGATTCTTTGAAGACATAATCGGATTTAATTTGTATGTTCTTCTTAACTTTTTTGAATTAAGCGCGACTATGCAGGTTCAATGGATCATCAAGTGAACTAAGCTTAACTGCTCTAGTGTCTGCTATCCCGGCATTACCCATCATTACCGGAAATCCAGATTTAACGCATAGTATTTCTTGACTTAAAGTTGTTGGAAAGAGAAAATAAAACGAAGTCGAATAAATAATAAAATGATAAAAGAATTAATAAACTGAAAAATTGTTTGAATAGTTGATTGAAAAATTACTAAAAGATACTGGATTGACGTGGACCCAACGTAGCTGATTTGGTTTACGTTGTGGTACACAAACGACGCTTTACCTCCGCAGTCAGTCGCTTGCCGATCGTCAGTGAAGGATCAGGTTTTTTTGAAGATGTCTGAAGTTTTCAAACTGGGTGATTTGGTTTGGTGTGTATCAGTTAGGTTTTAACATGTTTCATCGAATGCAACGAAGAAGCATAGAACGACGTATTTAACTAATCGTTGCACTTTGCGAATTTCAGGGCAAAGATGAAGGGATTCTCGCCGTGGCCCGGTCGGGTAAGTCATGAGTGGCTGCTAACGGTTCTCCAGAAGTTTGCTTGGTAAAGGCGCGCGCGCCTCGATCAAAGTACTACCACGCCATCAAATTTGGCGGGATTTTATTTAGATCCTCGTTATTTTTCACTTTTTTTTTTCGTAAGAATAGTATTTTTTTACTTTTTTTGCGCGACCGTTTTGCCGCGCTGTGTGTCGCGAACTCCTACATTATCCTTTGAATTCGAATTGGCGCGCAAGTATTGAAAATATAACCTAAGTTCGCCGAATAATCATATCGTAGTTGCTTATCGTTAACTAAAGTTCTTGCAATAAAATATTCTGATTTGCTGACGTGCACTTTTTCGGAATGCATTCCGCGGAAACTTTCTTCACAAATCTTTATTCATTGGTCTCAATTTTTTTGTATCAATAATATTTCGCTGATTATGATGAAAATGAACGATGGTATTAGGTTTTACTTCCTCGGTTTTCTCTTGAAACAAAGATTCGTCTTTAATTGTTTTTATATCTGTAAAATACACTTTCTGTATTAATAGGTTCTTCATTTTACTCCCATCTTCACAAAATGTTCGTTTCTTTCATTTTCGTGATTTATTTTTGGTGCAATACATTGTATAAGATAAAGAGAACTTAGCTGAAAAAAAAACAATATTAATATAAGCATGGCTTTCAAGGTCTCCAATCCTTCCAAGGACTTAAAGAAACCAGCAAATGCTAAGAAGGGTCCAGTTCAATGCATATTTTTTTTTGGAACAAATAACTAGTAAGTTTTTATCTGAGACTTCAATGGCCTCCTCACACCATGTATATAGTATAAAATATATAAAATTTATTTGTTTTAGCGCATGGATTGAGGAGTCTAATATTAAACCTTATCACGAATATAAGGATACCCTGATCAAATCTAGCAAGTCTGGTGCATTCAAAGATGCTGTCGAAGCTATAGAAGAATTTATTTCTAAAGGAGAGGTTGGTCTGGATACGTACTCTTTAACACTCTATTTTATGAATACATATGACGTAATAGTATTATAATAAATCATAGTTTATTCGGCACAATGAAACAGGCAAATATATATTACAGATATTCGAGGATGGCTTGGACCCAGATTCTCTCTTTGATAGGTTAAAGGAAGACACAATATCAATGGAAAAGAAAACTACAAAAACACCGAAACCACGCAAGGTTCGCACTTTCTGTCAATAAGTAATTACTTTACCGACTAGATAGCGTCTTCCGTGACTTCCGTCTTTCTTCGTGGGACATTTTAATGCATTCTTTTTCGGATACTCCCTGCGTAAATGTTGGGAGACTTGTCACTAATGATTTGACAACACCTGTCTCAGGAAACTCCAAAGACGAAGAGACTGGATAGCGAGGGAGGTGGTGACGGCCGGCGTCATGCAAAGAAACAGAGGAGGGAATCGAGCACGAGTAACAGCAATCGCGCCAGCAGCATCAGCCCGGCTCTGAATCACACGACGCCGCCGCGAAAGTCGGGATCTACTCTACTGAACAGGCCGGCCAACATCGCACGACCTGTAAGTTATGCACCTTACATCCTTATCTTCCAGCTATTCGTATACATTGACTCCTTAAGATTGCATTGCCCAACTTCATACGAACGGTTGGAAAGACGTTTTTTTTTTTATTATACATGTTTAATTAAACAGAATAACCGACAAATCAAAATCATTTACACTAAGTGTCAATTCTACCAAGTATTATTACTAAGAGCATCCTCTTTATAAGTTCCTCTACTAGTAACAATTTAAAGCATGAAAATTCAAATTTGTAATCCATGTTCACTTCCTGCTAGTTAACGTGAACCTACTTTGAAAAAAAGATACATACTGCCTTCGAAAAGTAAAATAACATTTAAAAAATTTTAAAAGACGCGGAGTGTCAACGTGCTTCCCCATCGCTTCCTAAGATGTAATTGTTTAGTCATTGTTGTAGCAAAAGGGATAACCTGATAATAATTGTCCTCTATGAACAAGCATTACCTGATTGTCCTCTTATTAAACCTTAAGATCTTCTAATGTGATGCCGTTCCATCGTTTTTATGACAGGTAACTCCGCCGCTCGATGTCGAGACGCTTTCACAAACTCTTAAGGAGAAAAACATCCTCCCTTCGACATTGAAATTTGGCTTTTTGGGTCTCGGCATCATGGGCAGTGGCATCGTCAAGAACCTCATCAACAGCGGGCACAGTGTAATCGTCTGGAATCGAACGCAAGAGAAGGTATGTACATGCTCTGTTGTTGGATTTTACTTTTTCAAATTTTATCTATCTCGGCGCTCGACGTTGTCGCACCCTTCGTTGTAACTGCAATTACGAAAATCATAGCTGACGGGATCAGTGAACATTAGCTTCTCATTAAAATCAATTAATCGGGGACGATAAAAAATATATTTGATCGGAGTTGCATCAGTCATTCCACTTGCCTTTAGAACTTACACGGTACCACCCGACTGCAGATATCATCTTGCGACTGTCTCCTGGTACATAGGATAGTTTTAATTTGGGAAATTTGGTTGGAAGAAAAACGTAGACTTTTAAGGAATTTTGAAGAGGTAAAATTGAAGATCCGTTTTTTTTTTTGCAACATATTTATAGAATTTTTATTTGCCCCCCTTCCCCCCCCTTCCCCCCATGATACAACGATCGCACACTTTTATGCTTATCATTTTACCAAAATAACATGGAAGGCAAGTGACAAGGTCTGACGATAATGCGTTAACGATAAATCGTTTACTTCTATTGAACGTGCACGCGTCTTTCGTTGAATGCTCGTGCACTTTTTAACGTTTACGTACTTTCATGCATGCGTATCTCTGTCCTACGTTTGCGCTGTACCTAACGGGTGTTCGTACACACGCAGTAACACGGACTAAACGCAATCGCGCATATCTGCTTTTACTCGCCTACGTGAGAGACCATTGGATCTAATTATTCGATTTGACAGATCGTAATTGAACCTAACCTCTTTATTAATAGCACCCGCGATTTGAGTAACTTGTGGCGCGTGGATTCATTACCGTGGGAGCAGTTCGCCTATTGAAAATATTTAGTGATAAAGGGGAAAAAAAAGATGCGTTTACGGGACGCACTCGTGATTCTCTTCCGGATTATGATTATTTACGCAACCGGTTATAACGCGCTAATGTGTCCGGTAGGAGTGTAGGATTAAAAAATAAACATACTCGGAATTGGAGTAATCACTATAATCTCGGGAAGTTTCCTCAGCTGTTAGATCCTTGTGAAGCATCGAAAGTCTTTTTAAGGAAATTTTGCCTATCGATGACACGGATGTGTCGCGCGACGCGGGCTACGTTGGATTTTTGAAAATTTTAGAAAAGACAGAGCGACCATATCGCAGAGCGCGAGATGAAGGAATTTTAATAGGAATAACTTGACAATCAGTTACTCTCGCTGCTCTTTCCGTAAACTCTGCAGTCGGTGAATCCATAGTCTCTCGGGATAATAAGTCACGGCCGGCGGCGCCTTCTCCCCTCTTGTGCGATGTGGTAGAGCCGCTTCCTACTTTATTTAAAATTAAGAAGAGACAGCGAAGTACCGAAATACAGATTACTCGCGAATTCGCGTTGCGCGACGAAATAGGTTATCGAACCCGCGTAAAAGAATGATTAATAGAAAAATATATTAATAAGTACAAGTACCTCGTCTTGGCCAGATCGAAGTTTACTCTGGGTTTCGTGGAGTACGTATTATTCGATGTAAACGTAGTGAGGCGTCGCGAACTCCGGTTTCTTATACTTCGGTTGTCCTCATTCTCTCGCGAGTCCATCGCCATATTCTATACCGGCTAGCCGATAAATTTTATCTCGAGAAACTGGCGACCGACGTTCAACGAGAAGTAAGAGAGAAGAACGGCGCTTCGTGAGGACTGGCCGATTTTTATATATTTTTTTTGGGGAAAAAATTCTACTGCCCTACCCACGTGACTCGAAGTCAGGTATACCGACGTATATTTTCGCACTTTTAGGTTATCTTCGAAGCTCGCTCGCTATAGTCGCTACGGCGTCTTCCTAGCCATTCTCGGCGTCGTTTATATTTATACGAGAAGCTTGTCGTTTCTTAGGACTTATTACTGGTTCTCGAATACGCTCAAACGGGGATTGGTTCAAGAGAAAACCTTTTGCGGCTACACGTGACGTGCACGCGCATCCCCATATCGCTTGTCCTAAGGAGACCACGGAATTTCTTAAGTAAGATGCTGCATTTTCCGGGCTTATTCACAATCTTACGAATAAACACTGTCTAGTGCTAATTGCTTTCAGAGATAACAATTATGAAGATATGGTAGGTGTTCAATGATATTACGTACGGTGTCCGTTCTTATTCCCCCTTTTTTTTTCTTTTTCTTTTCACTCAGGTTTCAGTCCCTCTTCACAGTGCTTATAATCTCTCATTCGTGTATGACTTTGTCTTTGTTTATTGATTAAACAATTTTTCCTCTATCAGCTAGTCGCGATGAACAGTTACCGAAATTGGAAATATTAACTCTTGAGAAAGAGATATTCGCAATAAATTCTTGATTGAATAATAAACCTGCTCGAATTTCGATTCATCGAATACTTTCTTCCTTCTCGTCTCGTCTTACCGGCTGATTCGCTCTTTTTTGGATTTGCTCTCCCAATATGCATACGATTAACAAGCACAAAATTATACGTGCGCACGCGCGCGTATGCAATCAGTCATTCATTAATATACTCGCTATTTACAGTGAAATCAATAGGAATTTTCAACCTTACGAAATTGACGCCTAGGTATACAAATATATAATTAGAAATTAGAAATTGTTTTAATGGCGAAGAATTCTTTAAGTCGTCAACGATAATACTGAGGCGGACAGCTTGCAAGGTTTTACGCGAAGTCGCTGCCCTCGTCGACACGGAATGCGTGATCGCGGTGCACGTACCTCTTCTCCTTGGAAACTGTCCGCAATTTTTTTTTTTCTCTTTCTACGTTTACTTTAACGTGCGCTCTCCCATATTTCCTTCTATTTTTCTCGGATCATAGACGCGTGGCTTGGCACTTGGTGGCTCGCATGCTTTTGTTTTTTTTCCTTCGTTCGTCCTTTCTCTCGATTATCTTAATTCCCATTTCTCCTCCTCGACTAGCAAATTTCTCTCACCAAAGGCAAATCACATTGATTGCGAGAGGACAAAACACCGTTCCTCAACACTATCACTATCACGTCTATGTTCTCCATAATCGGGATCATCATCCCTCACCATCACCACTTACTATCACCGCCACTGGCGGCACCAAGCATCACACTCTGTCAGCACCAAGCATCACAATCATCACTGCTATCGCAGTTATCACCGACTACAAGCCCGAGCGAACACTACTGCCTTCTCCTGTGTCACGTTGACGAAATCTCAGGAGGGAAAACCTAGTTTCGTTGCATGCGCTTTTGTACTAGAGTCTGGTTTCACGTGGAAGATCCGGTAGGCTGATACTCGGTGCCAGGAGTCCAAGTTCTTCCGGCGAGACTGATAAATCACCGGCCAGAGCATCGGCACTGGTGCCACGGAAGATCGGCTGTGCAGCTAACCCGCTCGCGTGGCCACTTTCAAATTCCTGAATCCGATGAAGAAGCGTCGAGGGTGGGATCGGTGGGATCGGTTCGATTGGCGCGGGTGGCCCGTCTTCAATATAATTAATATGAAATCCTTCGATCACGGCCATTCCGTGCGGACTGCTCGACATCTCCGTAGGCGTGTAGTACTCGCTGTTTACGTCATCGAGACTAATTCCAGCGGCTAGGTCGTTCAGCTTCGCCTTGAAGTAGGTGTCCATCCCGACGATGTCGCTTGGGTCAAAGACTATGGAGTCGCTCTTGCCGCAGGAACCACTTCGGCAGTTGTCAAAGTAAAGATTCGGCAGATTCTCGAGCACCTTGTTCAACGTCTGCTGCTGGTACTTGTAGCTCTCGCGCAAGCGTAATACTTGATGCGCACTGAACTTTCGTATCTTGTTACGCTGGAAGACATAGTTCTCTCGGACCCAATTGAGCTGTCCCGTCGAGTAGTCGCGTACCCTTTTAACCTGTTGACAAAAATCGGGCAGATCCTTTATAGCGTCACCAGTTTAAATGTCAGCTCTGATGCCAGTTAAAAGATCGAGGATCGAACGATGCGATACAAACCTGATCGTAATATTGATCGCGAAGTGAAGTCAGGTGGCTGGTACCGTAGTCCCGAATGTCTCGTATGTGTCTCATTTGACCCTCGTAGCTGTCGCGAATCCACTCGATTTGCTGTGCGCAGTTGTCCTTTATCCTGTGAACCTGCTGAGTGTAATTCTCGCGAAGTCTCTCCAATTGCTGACTCTTGTACTGCTCGATGTTGTCGAGCATCTGGTAGATCTGCTTGGCGCGCGGTGTCACGCCGACACGACGGCAGCAGAGGCACCACCTAGTGCATCCGCATCTAGAACGGCAGAAGATCGCGTTTTACTTGTAACTCGAATTCTGACAAAGTACAGTAATGTAAAGTGGGCTGGGTAGATTGACTATTTAAAAAGTGACGCCGACGAACTGACCTCTCGAAGAGATATCTCAGGAACTGAACAAAGAGAGTGAGTAGGAGAAATCCAGCTGCACTGGCGGCACCAACTCCGATGCTGATGATCTTGATCCGATGATAGGTAATGGGATCCATGTGAAGTGTGACGTAGGTCGTGGCATTGGCAATCGGATTTACCGCGAAGCATTTGTACAGTCCGACGTCCTGTCGCAGAAGGCGGCTGATGTAGAGAGACCCGTTGTCGTAGAGCGTTATTCTGTCGTCGAGCCGGACACTGGGTGGATTTTTCAGGTCGTTCGGATGGTGCGCAGGAGGATGCTTTACGAAGGCATCGGGGAAGGAAGGATCCGGGTTCCAATGTAGAATCCTGAGCGTAGGTGTCACCCAGGTTATCGATGGCGCTGGATTCCCGTGGAACTCGCACTCTAGGAGTACCCTGCTCAGGAGACGATGCTGCCTGATGGTGCTGGCACGCGCGAGCACAGGCGGACTGCAATTTAAGTATCTCAGGGTATCAATGGTGTCGAGGGTAGTTCCAGCGGCGCAACGTAGGCCGGTGTCGAAGGCAGCGCGGTGCGCGTGGTCCTCGGCCCACTTGATGAACCAGAACATGCGGCAGTCGCAGGCCCAGGGGTTCCCTGCAAGTTGCAGCTCCGTCAGGGGCAGCGAGGCGATGTTTGCTGGGAGGAAGGCCAGCTGGTTGTCGCGTAGGTCGATCCTACGTAGGTTGGCCGTGTCGTCAAGGGCCTTGGGTCCGATCTCGCGCAACGGTACCTCGCTCATGAGGAGGCTCTCGAGATCATCGAGTCCCGCGAAGTCGCCGTCCCTGACAATCTCTATTTTGGTACGGCTGAGGTGCAATGCTCGTAGCCGAGGCACGGGTCTCCAAAGCTCCTGAGGAACCACGGAGATCCTCGTGTTGCTCAGGCTTAGCCATCGCAGGCTAGACAGCCCCTGGAACGCGACATTCGATAAGTTTGAGATCGGATTGCCACCGAGATCGAGGAACTCTAGGGCGCTTAGATCGGCGAACAAACCGCGTGGCAGAACGTCGATCGCGTTGTCGCGGAGATCGAGGATTCGGAGTTCTCTGAGCTCCGAGAAGACGTGGGATGGGAACCTGGTCAAACGATTGTGCGAGAGTCTAAGCTCGCGTAGGGCACGGTTGGGCTTAAAGGTGTAATCCTGTAGCCAAACGAGGAAATTACCGGAGATGTCGAGCACTCGTAACAGTCTGACGGGTCCGAACACTTGGTAGGGTACGTTAGTCAGTCGGTTTCCCGTGAGGTATACTTCCTCTAGGGACTCGAGCCCTTGGAAGATGTATTGCGGTAGGTTAGTCAACAAATTCTGCGTCAGGTTGAGGTACTTGAGCCGACGCAGAGGGTGCAGAAGGTCCGGCTGGAGATCGCGCACTCGGTTTTCACCTAGGTCCAATCTCTCAAGTTCCGGGGTTCCCCTAAATACTCCCGGTTCGAGTATCTCGATGCCACTTCGCGTCCAGGAGAGTGTTCGCAGGTTACTGCTGTTTTCCAAGGCCGCGATTGGTATCGTCAATGCTCGAACATTTCTCAGGCTGACATCGCGAACTTCTGCTGATAAACCCAGACCAAGAAAACTTCGGTTCTCGCAGTAGAGCGTGCCCGGCCCGTTTCCGCAGTCGCACCCTTTTGTTTCGATGCACGGATTCTGCGATGATTCGATTCCCTCGACTCCTGATGGCGATGGGGACGACGACTGCGGCAAAGTATCCGCGGTCGTCGTCCCCACGAGCAGCAGCAGCTCACCGACGACGTTGACGGCGACGATGATCTCGATGATGACCGACCACCACGTACCCCGAACCACCACCCGCTCCCTCATCCCTCCTAATACCTGCAAAGTGATTGGATCCAGTAGAGCACGAATCTTTCATTCCGTTCCTTCTTCGCTATAGTTTTTTAAGCTTTTTCTCCACATCCATCCACGCGCACGTACGCACACACACGCGCACACGTTCTCTCTTTCTCTCTCTCTCTCTCTTTGCAACGTTGCACGTGCTCCTTCTGTTCTTCTTGCTTTTTAATCTTTGTGCGATCCTCTTTCGTTCTTATAGATTTATTGTTCGCATCTACGTTTACGTCTTATACAAAGTCAGCTGCTATCAATGATGATAATGACTACAACGACGACGACGACAACAACGCCGACAACAGCAACAATGACAACAGTGACGAATATAAAAAGTATAATGTGTCACGAGTAAAATCGTAAGGAACAAATCCGATCGGATCGGTAGGCTACGAGAGGAGGCCCGTCTTTGACCGATTAACCAGTCCAGAAGTCGCGATCGGTCGTGAGAACCAAAGTGCCAAACGGCAAACCTACCTAATTCCTGACGACAGAGAGAACCGAGAGAGCTTTCGTTCTAACCGTTCGCAAGGTATCCACTGGAGCGATTTATAGACGCACAGGTGGCAGCGTGTTTAACAGGAAGCATAATGTCGCGTTTATATCGCGCTTTAGAGCATCGTACTTTACTTTATTTACTTAACGCATTACTTTACTACGCGATCTCGAAGCTCCTTTGCTTTCGGTACGTTTAACGCGAGTCACATGACACATTCGTGCATCCCGGCGGCAGACTTCCCGGACGAGCAGCTGCCGCGTACCCGAGAGACAAAAACTGACTGACTGGCGGCAGTATACACCGACTGCTGCGGTCTCCTCGTGGCTCCTGGTTGGCCGAATGGCAACACTGCGCGGCGCCGACGCACAGCGCTGCCGTTCCTTCCTCTGCTACACCGTGAGCGCGCGTCATCCTTGCCATTCACCATCGCCGTCGCCATTACCGAGTCGCTCACTCTCTCTCTCTCTCTTTCTCTCTCTATCCACTATTGCTTTACTTTATAGGCGTCTCACTTAATATTGCGGATACTTCAGCCTGAATCTCGGTTCAATCACAACGGGGACGATCATTCTTTGATCGGGTGAGAAATCTTACCTCTCCGTTCCCTCTTCGCTTCTACCTTTGCCCGGTCTACTGTTAACCAAACTCTTTCCGTAACGGTAAATCCTCTTCTGAAAATCATTCCTCTCTCCACCTTGAAAATTGTCAAACAATTGCTTCCTCGATTCTCCCTGAACTTCTTATCGACACTGTACGAGCCTCCTCCAGGTAATTTCTGGTTGGCAGGTGACCGTGCAGGGCTCCTCTCCTACTATCTCGACTCTATTGGCCTCGACATTTTTCTGTCCTTCCTCCGAGAGGCAAAGCCACTTTGCTTCTGCAGCACAACGCGTCGAACACGAGACAAAAATGAAAAGAACGATGCCACCGAGACACGTCTAGTCCGAAAATAACAAAGTCTTACATCAGAGTCTTCCTCGTAGAGTTCTCGAGGGGGTTCCTTGTTGCCACCTATTTGCCAACTAGCCAGCGGACGAATCCGCGTCTGCCAATCGACTAGAAGTCGCTGCGTCCTCCCTGTTGCCTAATGCCACTTTGAATTAAAGGAATTCAAAATCGACTCGCGATATTCCTAACGAACGGCTACCGACTAAATTCTTTCGACTTACCTCAAGTTTAGCCTAATGTCGCGTAGGCGAAATCGAGCGATCGCACCTATGCCTGGCATATTTGGGTTCTGCGATCTAACCGCGCTAGATCCTTCTTATTTTTATATTAAATATAATATTAGGTTTGCCAAACGCTCGTCGCGTAAGTTACGCTGATAACGCCGAAACAAAAAGTGTAGAAGACGTTCTCTAAGCATTACGTTGATTGGTCGGTTGAGATGTTTGACGATACGCCGTATATAACGACTGATTAAACGCGTCAACAGTTGATCTTTGATACACTGATTGTGGTTAGGCAAATAAACTCGCTTGATCAAAGACCGACGAGGTTCGCTCGTCATACAGATGCGCGTCTCATTATTGATTCGTTATCGCCTTTCTCCTAATAACCTTTTTGCGGTTCTCAACTCGTTCGCATTGACGAATACAGGAAGAAAAATTATGCCAGTGCGACCGTGATTCGATGATTCGCTCCAGCTAACAGCCAGCTACTGGACGCATTGTGCCCTGAAACTGAATCTTGTACTTGTTTCTTTGGTTACTTTAGTACGGGGCCTTGGCGCTTTTAAAAGCGTGCAATCTAAGAAATAATCTAGCCTGCGACACACTTGCTTCTTCCTTGCTTCGCAACCTTATCGAGAGGATATTGACTTCTTCGGAGGTATCCTTGCTATTCACAGAGCGCGTAGGAAGGCCCGAGAAATTGATGGGCTGTGCATTGACGATGGTCAGGAAAATATAGCTGGTGTATTATATATACTCGATATTTTCGGTACACAGGAATTTCCTCGGACTCGTGCCGATTCCTTCGATGTTGCTACGTTACGCTGAGTTTTTAAAAGTTGGCTGATTCTCGGATTTTCATTGGTCGAAATCCAGTCGGGCCGCCTTTCGGCGTCAGCATTACGTAACCTCGAGAACAGTTTGCTCGACGCCACGTTGCAGGCTGAGGTAGGGCGACGCAGGTAAAACTCGGGCCAACAGGCAGGCTACCCGCCAGGTTGGACGGCTGGTTGCTACGCTTTGTCTGATTTTACTGTTTAGCTCGGCAACAGCTATACCGAAGCCGAAGCATCTAGGGAGCAGCAGCCGCAGCTGTGTGTGTGGGTAGAATCGGTGTGCCTGGCGGCACCGAGTGAAGGAGGAGAAGAAAGAGTGGGAAGGACAGGAAGAGGGAAAAGGGGGAAATGCCGGCGACTCCTAGTTGCTGCGAGTGGGCCGAGCACAGCCGTGGCAGTTTGATCAGCTGGGAGAAACGCGGCGTTGCCAGCTCGAGTCGTATGGCCTGGGACAGGAGAGGCAACCGGATCAATATTAATCGAACTGGCAACGTCGTCGGGCCTTTATTTATCATCGTCGTGCCGAGCAGAACTAGAATTCAGCCGACTCTGCTTCTTCAACAGACTCATTGCCAGGGACTGAGACTGGCTTAACCTTTTCTCCTTCGTTTCCTCTGCGCGATTCTTCGTTTCTGTTGACATTTTACAAAGGTTCATTTCACCGCAGGGACGCACCCTCGAAATAAACCTTTCCTGACGTTTCCTCGAGGAAATATATCCTTAGTCTCGTTGAACTTGTCTGTGTGAAGTTCCATGGAGCCGAACCTCGACGCTCCCTTCCCCTTCCTGATTTGCCTGTCATTGGGCGTTGTCATGGCGGCTCGGGGATCAGTCAACAAAAATTGGCAGTAACGATCGACTCATTACTGTTGGACGTATTTCAGGGTTACGTTTCGCTCTGCTTCCGCAACCTTAGGAAGATTCGAAAAGGACTCCCTCTCTCTTTGACTACCTCGTTGACTCTTCTCAAAATCCCACAGAGTACATCTCCATACTTATGTTTAATGTTTTTCACACTCTCAATAGTTTAGCCAAAGGTCAGCTGCGTCGTGCGTGTTCTGGACGTCGCTACGCGCTATCTCTGGTCGCCGTGGATATTTTCTTTCTTTTAGTCAGCCATTCAGGGCACTAAGCTAAGATTGAAGAGCAATGCATAAGTGAACCTGGTTGGCCCGGATACTCTCTCCTCTCGAGTACCAATCGATATGGCACAAGTTGCACAAGGCGCTTGAAGCTGCTGGCATTCCAGGACCTGCTCAACGATACCGCATGTACTGACTTTGTCTCCCTTCCGAATGGACCATTAAACGACAGGGATTCCCTTTCGACAGTTTCCTCGAATACAGAAGCTTCACTTTCGGAGGACGCCAGTTTTCAGATAAAGTTCTCGGTAAGCGAGTGGAGGATCCTATGGATGTACATATGGAGAGAGTTACATGCTTCTTCGTTCACGTGGTTCCAAGGCAGAGTTGTCTGATGGCGTAAGGGTCAATGGACCATCCAGAGGAGACTGCTGAAGGCAGTCTGTAGACTTTACACACAGTTTTGTTTATCTCCACGTGGAAATAGCGCTCGTTGTAAAATTACACGAGCCTCACGCAACAGCGAGCCAGACTCCCGCATCGTCAGCAAAGCCCCAAACATACATCGGTTGGGCCTTTTAGTCCATTGGGAATCTATCGGCAGAATGAAAGGGAGTTACTTGAGAGAAACTGATGCAAATGCTCAGAGAGGCAAATGCTCGTGTATCTATGTAAATGGTAGTTTGGTAATGGCTCGCGTAGAACGAGATCAGCCCTCAACCGCCATTTTCAACATCGAATCGTCCTCAAGTCAGCATATGCATTGGAATTCTTGAAAGTACAACGGAATGCTTATTGTGCTCGATTTATCGTCAAGGTATAAAGGCAGTCTAATTGTCAGACGCCGTTGGTCAGTTTTCGTAGAGGCTCTGTTATTCGATGTGGAAGTGTAGGACTTTGAGACTAATCCCGCTTGACGGCACACTAGACGTTAAAAGTTCACGAGTCATGTAAATTGGATAAAGATTTTCAGGCTTCTGCGTCAGAGTAAACAGCAGTGTTTCCAGAAGCGACTATCCCTGTGGCTTTCACGAGATAAAAGTTCTAGAGTTTCCTGTTTTCCTACCACTGGCAGTGGAATCTTAGAAATTCACACGGTTTCGTTCGAAAGCCTGCAGTGTTGTTTCCTGCGAGTCGTTCCACTCATTTGTTTCCAGTCGAAGAAAAAAGGGGGAAAGAACGTACGACCTAGCAGCGAAAGCAGCACCTTTTCCATTTCGCTTTTTCTCTTTCTTTCTCTCTCTCCTTTGTTTCTTGTCTTTTGTCTCCGAACATCGCGACCCGAGGTATCTTATCGATTCGTCCCCACCTCAGGGATTGATTTATTTTTTTCGATCCTCTACCCACTGCCGACTTTTCGTCCTACCATAATCCCGTCTCGAGGCATTAACAAAGCCTTTATTGTTACGTAAGCACTTGGCGAAAATTCGTGAAAGTAGCTGAAATTGTGAAACTGATTCCTTATCGACAACCTTGAACGGTTCGATGAATTTCTCGTTGGGTAGCAAGGTCTTCGGAAAGAATCGAAAGTCCGTTTATAGATGGCACAGTGACACGCATGACGATATAGGACAAGGTAAACCGTGTCCGGCCGACAGCCATCTTTGATCTTTTATACGCGTTGCAACATTACGGGATATAATTTTCAGATCCCGAAATTGCGCGGGCGGTCTATGGTAAGGCCTAGAGCATTCCGTGAGGCCGTTCGCCTGAATCGTTTTTTAGAATAAATTAGCGAGAAACTAACGGGAGTATATGAGAGTCGCTAGTGCGGTCGAATTTCATCCTTTTACAATAATGGCGTGTTTGCTGATGTGGCGAAGACGCCATCTTAGCGGTGTCGTCGTTGGTTACGTGACGAGCGAGAGCAGGCTAATGGCGGAGGAGGCTCGACCGTGGCGCCATCTCTCGGCCGCTTTGGTAGCACTGCTATTATGGACACAAATTCCCGACAGATGTCGCTTCCATACAGAATGTCGGCATAGCGCGGACTTACAATATGCGCAGGTGTAGCAATCAAGAGCGGCGGTAAAAAAATTTACAATTCCAATTGGTTCTATCGTTTATGTTTTCAGTGCACGCACTTCGTTAAGGCTGGTGCAGAACAGGGTCTCACCCCATCCGACGTAGTCCTGGCGGCGGACATCACCTTCTCCTGTGTAGCCGATCCGCAGGCCGCAAAAGACGTAAGTTGCTGATAAATAGCGTGAATCACGCCGACGTTCAGGAGATTATGCTTAAAAATAAATGAATTGCAGATGGTTTTCGGGAACTGCGGAGTTCTCATGGAGATATCACCCGATAAAGGCTACGTGGAGATGACAGGGATCGACGCGGAGACCTCCCAGGATATCGCCGAAGCGATAAATGCAAAAGGTGGGCGCTATCTCGAAGCGCAGGTCCAGGGCAGTAAGACACAGGCGCAGGAGGGCACTTTGGTTATTCTGGCAGCTGGGGATCGGTCTCTCTTCGACGAATGTCAATCATGTTTCGAAGCCATGGGCAAGAACAGCTTCTATTTAGGCGAGGTTGGCAATGCGTCCAAAATGAACCTGGTTCTGCAGCTGATGGCTGGAGTCACTCTGGCTGGTCTTGCGGAGAGCATGGCTCTCGCCGATCGAGCAGGACTTCAGCAAAAGGACGTACTTGAAGTATTGGAATTGACGTCCCTGGCTTGTCCCGCGATTCTCGATAAGGGTAAAGGTAGGGTCGAATCTTGCAACTGTTTTTGCAGCTTTCTCATAAGATACCTCAAAATAATACCAACTTATAAACATGCGTTCTTATTTGTTTGCAGCCATCATAGAAGGAGGCTTCCCGACGCAGCTACCTCTTCAGCACATGCAGAAAGACCTAAGACTGTCGCTCGGCATGAGCGACCAGCTGGAGCAACCTCTGCCATTGGCTGCTGCAGCGAACGAGGTCTATAAGCACGCGAAGCGCTTGGGATATGGCGAGCACGACGCGTCGGCCGTTTACATCAGAGCCAGATTCTAACGAGCTGCGCTCTGCCATTATCGGGCCTTTTACTATATCATATTTATTGCAATACCTGCCGTCGTCTTTATGCGCTATAATTCCAAGCACGAACGCGAACACACGAGGACAGTGACGACGACCACGACCGGACGTTCAAATTTTTGATCGTTAGTAGAAGCAAAAAGAAGGCAAGCAGAAGAGGAATTAAAGGAAAGAGCTGCACGCGCTTTCCCGGTGCAATTATATATAGAACAGAGCAAAGAAAGATTCTGCGAAGGCTTATAATGTGCGGGGTATGTTTCACCTTTACCAATAAGCGCTTCTTCGATGATGTCAAAGAGTCTTGAAAGAATAAATTAACAAGCCGAACGTCCGGTTGATCAGCGATAACTGGTATTTGGGTGGTATGAGAACGATAGATATATGCCGCATGAAAATGACGGCTGGCCACGGTGGCTGCAGTGATAGCAGTTAGCCGAACCGATAATCGACAAAAGGACTGTATGGACCCCCCTTCTCACTTTAGCGAAAGGAAAAATTTCAACTTTGAACCAGCATGTTCAAGACTCATTTCCCAATGCGGTATGGTTGGGTCAAATGTAAACTGTTTATAAGGATGGTCAAAAATGGAGTATCGAACGATGTGTAACGGAGGACAAGAAAGAAACAGCATGTATGAATTAGATGGAAAGATAATTCATCTGTTTTATCGCATCATTAGAAATGAGTATAACGACAAGAAAAAATAAACGTCTCTTCTGGAATTGAGGCATGCATTTTTACAGGGACACTAATTTAAAGCTACTTGATATTTTTTTATGTTTCTTTGGATCGTATTTGACAGAAGCATACGTGTTAACGGTTAATGGGAATTGTGTATCTTATTCGAGTCGATCAAAGCAAAAGTAATTCGCTCGTAAATGTCGAATTATGTGGCCTCCAAGTGGCACTTTTACCTAAATTAATCATTGTTAGAGAGAGAGAAAGAGAGAAATCTATAATAGAGTTGGCAAGACCAGAGAATGTATATGAGATGAGCATGCGTCGCTATCTTTGAAATCGATGCTCGTAGCACTCTTCGATTTATTTGAAAAAGATTTAAAAAAACCTGTAATCTTTTAAACATCCGTTCGATCGAGATTCAATTTCGGAACGTACCCTTAATTGAAATTTTACTCTCTGATCAGCCGCAATATCTATCCGAGATGCTCTTCGCTATGTCACCTCCGATCTCTTTGATTGTTGATTCACTTGTAGACGAGAGTTGCCTATTTTTATGTAATAGATATAAACTATCTAATAGTTTTGCGTAGGGGATTATCCTAAATGTAGAGTATAAAGCAAGGCGAAAGTTTCGATAGAGCAGAAGTGGAAATTCACTTGTAAGTTTTACATGTCGAAAGATATCTTGGATTTGTTGCCGTTGCTGTTACTACTGCTATTACTACTAGTACTATTATTACTATTACTACTACTACTACTGTTACTACTATCGCTACTGCTACTACTTGAAATACTTTTTCGACTCTGGGAATGGTACTAGGTCGGATCGGGTAGACACTGTTGACAAAAGACACCGAGCAAAAGAATCGACGCGGGATAAGACATCGTAACATAAATGTAGTCGGCACGCAACCCGAGTTCCACTTTCAGGGGCCATCTTCCCGCGGATTATACTGTAAAGAAGTCCCCCTGTCAGCGCAACCGATGTGGCGATTCATCTATACACATAAAATAGCATAACATCAGAACGGCTATTGGCTACAGGCCATATCATATTCTATGTAATTAGAAGTATATGAATAACACAGTTATAGTTTTTAGTTACAATAATAATTGTACATGTAAGAAAAATCAATTGAACCATTAATAATACTATATGAGACACAGGCATATAAATATGTAGCTATACAAAGGAAAAAGGAATAAAGGAGAAGCAGAGTACGTGTGTGGGCCGAGTGCACATACGTACGTTGCATCTGCGATACGTGTTATATGTTTTGTCACGAAATACTGGTTTTTGAATAAATACATATTTGAATTATCTCTTCGTTTCTCAAGCTCTATATATCCCGTTGGCAATGTCTCTTTAGGATCCCACGTAATTCCTACTCCCAATTACCCAATGGCGGCACGTGCAGGTCAGCGCGTTTGACGTTCTTTCCAAGGTGGGAAAGTCCTTCCAAGTCCCAGCAATCCCCTCTCTCTCTCTCTCTCTGCGGTAGCCACGGCGTTGTTCCTGTTGCTGATGTTGTCGCTTCTGTCGCTGGTTAGTGGTGTCGGTGTGGTATTGGTAATTTCCGTCATGTGTGACGTAGGACAAAAGAGAGGGGCAACTGGTAGGTGTAAGCAAGGAGGTAGAGGCAGGCAAACAGGCCGCATGCGCGACGTGCGAGAGAGAGAGAGAGTGATCGTCTGGCTGGGTGCGATCGAGAGAAAGAGAGAGAGAGAGAGAACGAGGGAACGGATGACACCTGTGGCTTGGCCCCCCCGATCAGTCCCGCCGCGACTGTCCACGCGCCGCTACATCCTCGACGAGGACCATACGTTCGACGTCCACGTGACATCGTCACCCGAGGAACTACTGAAGCCTGGCTCTTCTGGTATCCATATAGTGTATCCGGTTTACACCTGTCATCAGCGACTGCACGGCCAGACTTTCGAAAACTTCGTAAATAAGTTGACATGGCCGGAATCACGCGTTATCGTTCCACATTTTCTGTCCCTCGATTATCTTCGATTCCTCATTCGACTCTCTTGTGCGCAATTCCTTCCCAGCTCTCTCGACTTCATCTCAGATCCATTATCGTCGTATTCGCGTTCGAATAAAAGATGCTCCGCGCTCTCTTTATCTCGCACACAGGATCCGGCAAGAATTCCGGCCGCGGTTTACGCACGGCCGAACAGCCACCTCGAGAGAACGGAACGCGCTCCGTTTCTCCGACAATGCGCAACGCCATTCTTTAGGAAGCTACACAGCACTGTCATTTCGTAATCGCTGCGCACACGACGTCTTTCCTAGTTGACTTCAGTGACTTTATTGCGATTCCAGATTTACTCTTGCAATACGCTAAAATTCTTCTTGCCGTTGCTCTTGTCAATAACGCAGTGACTCCATTTTTACCCTTTGCTCCAGTTTTCTCGGCTGTCTTTTGCTTTCGTACAGATTGCATAAATACGTGAAGAAGCGAGCGAGTCTTCGAATGACACTCAGACTCTGTCGTTCTCTCTCTCTCTCTTTCTCTCTCTCTCGCACTCACCGCGCGCACTCTCCTCCCGCCAACCTTCCACCTTCGACCTACTAATCGCCATACTACGCCGTACTCGGAGACATATTGCAATTTGCCAGCGTGTATTTCGATTTTACTACGCGTCAACGGAAGCAAGGAAAATACCTGAGTTTCGATGAATTTTTTTTTTTTCGAATTTGAATAGGATTTTCAGGAGGTGGAGGAGGAGGAAGTGCAGTGAGAAAAGTCGGTAACGCAGCGCAAGAGCGAGCGCTACTCTTCTTATAGAAAGTCTCTGGCTTTCGGTGTTGTGAACTCGTGAGCCTATCGAGGTTCGCTGCGCAACTCTGTTTCGTGGGACGATAAATAGCTCGTGGGTACAGGTTAGGAGTCTTATGAGATTTTGATAAGTGTAAGAGAGCCGAAAGAGAGGAAAGGAATAGCGTAGACGTGTGCGGAAGAGTGTGCCGAGAGGATCGAATCGCGTCTGCTGCCGTCACGGACCGTCCGACGTTCGATTCTACTGATTCTAGCGCCTCGATTCGAGCGCCACAAGTCGACGACGCGGCCACATTCCAAGACATGGATTCCGGACGGTTTTCATCCAGCGAAGTAGAACGCTTACGGTACAATTTTCCAGCAAACTTTGAAACGCCCAGATCGCGCTGCTTTTTCTAAGGCCTCCAGCGAACTGCAGTGAACGGTGCGACCGTCGCTTCGCGTCTTTATATTTTATTTATATATTCTACGAGCAGTTCCAAGATTTTAGGAGAATTTTTTAGACGTGTTGAATTTTTTCGACAGAATTTAGACGTGGCTCGACGAGGCAAACTACGAGAATCGTTGGATCGAACTGCGTCGCGGCGCCTTATCGTGAAAGCGATCCTACTTACCGAGCGTCCTTGGATCACGTAACGCTTTTCCTCTCCGATCTGCCGTTCCATATTCTCCCGTGCGAGCGATACCCTCTGCCTTTTGGCTTCTTTGTCTCTTTCACCGGATCCCGAGGTGCTCCGCGATAAGCTTAAAGGTTCCTCGGGTTCCGTCGAGTCGTTAGAGGGAAAGGAGCGATAATACGGAAATCGAAAAGGCAGTTCCCCCTGACAGTTTAGTTGGTAAATTCTACCGAAGCGCCACGGCGCTGCTAGTAGGGAGAGCGCGAAGCATTTTTAAAAGTGTTTGGACGTTAGCTCTATCTCTTGCGCCAATCAGCAGACGTCACAGCTCGACACGGATGGACGGACGTCACATTTTCGAGCCTTCCTCGCGCGATTATTCGAGACACTCGAACGTCAAAACGTCTGGCCGTGGAATCGCTATTTGCAAAAAGAGAGTGCTCGGTGTATTTGGAAAAGCGGCTCCTCCCGAACACGAAACTTCCTTTCGCAGGCTGGCAGCGCGAAGGCCTGTTGCTAAGGGACAACCATCGACGACGTCGTTGTTGCCGACTGTCATTCCATTGTGGACGGACGCGATTACGGCACTCGCGCCGTGATAATTTCTGGAGCGGCTGCTCGACGTTTCTAAAAACAGCAATCTTCAGATAAAGAACCACGGAGGAGGTGCTCGCGATCGAGGCGTCTCACCTCCTCTCTCGCTCCAACTGCCCGGTGGGTTCTCTGACTGTCTCTCTCGTACGGCCGTTCTCTTACCACGAATACGAGAGAGACTGTCCCCGTCGGATTAGCGTCGTCGGCAGCAGTAGAACCAGACCCGAGTAAGAATCCTCCTGTTATACCGTCGCTACCGGCACAATTGCTCCTGCTGCTACTACTACTGGTGTCGTCGAAGAAGTACCACTGTCGAAACTTCTGCGAAGAAAAGTTGGAAACGTCCGCCAGGAACTCGACGCCGAGACGTCGCTCGGCAAGCCAAGCGAATTATCGGCCGAGAACGTGTGGAATAAGTGGAAACCAATGTGCCGCGTGTAGCTCACGGTGAATGGAAAGCTAACAGATCGCACCACCACACAACAGTGATGCAGTGCTGTAGTGTCAGTGCAAAGTGCCTTGTGCCCACTGCTTGGATTACTTGAAGATGAATTCATCCGTCGGATATTATGACGATAGGAACCCACTGCTCAAGGGCACTTTATCCAGGTGAGTTTGATGCTCCCCACTTCGCTTGTTTCTCCTCTATCTCTAATCTCTAATATCTCGAGTCGAACTTTTTTTTCCCACCCACTAATCGCAACCCTTCCTCCTCGACTGCCCCTCCGGACTATATCTTCGATCTATCGGAACCCCACGTGCGCGCCTCCATATGCTTTTCTCTCCGATCTAACTTGCACTGGCGGCTTCGGACTTTACGAACACGCCAGTTAGAGCGAGAGCCGTGCCTCGTCGTGGCACGTGCGCCACGGGCCTAAACTTTTCGAGGAAGGAATTGTCGCGAGGCTACTCGGAGGCTACTCGGAGTAGCCTCGTTTGCATAGCCTTCGGGCACGCGCGAATCCCGAATTCAAGATGCCTGACGACAAGAGCAGAGACAGCAACAGCAACATCAGCAACAATGACGCGGTAGGCAACCGTGCTGCGCGTTACTAGGTCGCACTAGGTCACGCTAGGTCGACATTGGAGGCCTCTCTCGAGGTCTCTTTGCACGCACTACCTTCCCTCTCCTTCAGCTCCTCCCTCTCCGCCCCCCCACTAGATGGTCTAACAGGAGGGAACGATTTACGTTCCAGCAATTTGGTGAACGTGGCTATGGCCACCGAGGACCCCGATACGTGATGTGGGACAGGGTCGCCCGTGCAAAAATCCCAATCGGAACCTTCCCTGGTCCCCGTCTATCGTGTCAAGCTGGGGGCCTTGTGCCCCGGAATCCTTCTGCGATACTTTTCGATGCTATTTACGTCGATACAAGAACTCCTCGGGTTCCAAAGGCGGTCACGTGTGTTCCCCGTTATCCCGTAGGATTTGGATTTAGCGCTTTCCTCCTGAACATTAAAGATCAGGCAGGAATTGTGAGCCTGACGTCCGGCGTTCGACTCTCGCGCAGAGCCGTTCACGGGGAGAAAGGCGAGGAGAAGGCTTTCGCCATTGGATTCCCAAACCCGCTGACCTATGGGAAGTCTTCAGCCAGATGATTCCGCGACTTCACGATTTCCAAAATCTTCCATCGTCAGTGAAAGTAGAATCTCCATGATCCAGTTGCTCTTCTCACCCGCCGTTCTGTTCTTTCGAACCGTAAAAGTTCCAGCTCATTTCCAATTGAGCTCGAAATAGCCGAGGTACCTGGAAGGATCATTTTTACTCCTCGAGGGAGTCCTCGGCGACGTCATAACGGACGTTCCGGTACGTCACTCACGGTATCATGGATCAGCCTGCAGTCGACACTTTCACCCGCAGGTTTCTAATGCCAGAGGTTTCAAGTTTGGCCGCGCTCGCGCGACTTTGCAACTTTACAACTTCTCTGGCTCCCCCCTCAATACTATTCGACAATTTATAGCTGTAATCAGTTGGTCCGAGCTGCTGAAATCGTTCACACGAAACCGCCCATTTCTTCTCGATCTGAGCGTCTGCTGGTACAGATCCGAAATTCCACCGGTTCTTTATTGCGGATATTCGGTCCGAGTGCTGTAAGAACGACAGCAGACAGGCAGGAGACTAACTTCGCTCCAGCTTCGTCACAGTCTTTGTTCCTTTGGAATTCAACCGCACTTGTTCCGACCTCTATTTGCACGCTTCTACCGAACCATCAAACATTCGAACCGCCGCCTCGGCGGCCCTAATATTACGTAGACGTCCTACTGGCTGCTGATCATTGATCTTGTCTCCAATGGAGAACTTCGCTCTTGGCTGTAGTAGAACGCCGCTCCGGCACGTCTCAAGGTCTGTATACATCGCGCATCCATTGTCGCCGCTTCGAAAGATTCCCTGCAATTCGCTTATGGCGGTGCCGCTGCTGCGTTCTTCTTGTCGCGATAACCCGCTGCACGTTCACAGTGCTGCCAGCGATGCGAACGATGCGAACGATGCGCGTCCTACGTCGAGCGAACGCGCAACCAACTTACGAAGCAGAAGGAGCCAGACGAGTGTTCCGTTAGTCCTCTGAAATTTCCTCCTGGGAATCATCCGGCCAAGTTATCGCTCGTCCGCTTGGTCTACCTGACAATTAAATTCAGTCTCTTTTCAATCGGTTGTTTCCCTTTTCGTTCCTTCCTCTCTTCCTTGTGGAGCAGCCGATAACGCTGCTTCACGATCGGTACGCTTATACTCGCCTAGTTGCCAGTGAGCTTGGCCAAAGACTCATTTAAACGATCGAGGCAGGATTAGGGCATTTAGACCCAGACAGGAGGTTCCTTCGAGATTCATCTGGATGGCTTCTTCGTCTCCTTTCTCCCTTTGAATCCCCCAAATTCTCTTCTCTCTCTTTACCCACGGTTGCACTTCTGCCTCACCCGCTCGCCACCCAGTCTTCCTCCTCCTCCTCTTGTTCTCTCGTTTGATTAGCATATTTGCGAGCAACGCCGAGCACCAAGTAAATCTTGCTCGGACTGCGCAATAGAGGCGTCACGTGTTGGCTGTTTTGTTTACGTCGCAGCCCCGAGTGAAAGTTCCTTTCGGGATGGAAGCAAAGCCGTTGTATTGTTACTTGAAATACGTTTCTCTGCCGATTCGCAGTTGGACAACTGAAATAGAGGTACTCGGGAACCGATTGACCATGTTTCTTCGTTTGCCGATACGTTCGGTGCATTTAAATGTACTTCTATGTGTTTTTCGAGCACAGGTGTCACGGGGACGACACGAGAAGGTCTTTTCGAAGTCATAACTCATCAGAGTCCGCTTGGGAGAGACCTTTCGCAAGCTCTGCCAAAATGAAATACTCGAGAAACATTGAAAAATCAGAACCAAAGCAGCAGCAATGACGATTCGCTGTGCCTTTACCTACACGTTAAAGATATGCACGTGGTACGCGTATACGATGCACGAAAAGAGCAGCCTTCAAGGCGACAGCTTGCGCAGGCCAACGAACTGCGGGAGCTGAAAGCCGAGGCGTCCAAAGCTGCCAGCTACTTGCCGCTACTTGGCCCAACTTGGCTCCCTCCTCTCTCCGCTCCCCTCTAGTTATCTCTACCTGCGCTATCTCGTCAGTCCAAAGATTCGCAATTCCTGCCGAATCACTCGACTCGCTCGATTATTTGTTCCCGATTATTCGATGCGTTCTGGAATAATTCGGAGATACTCTGCCGAGCTTTCACATCAAAATTTCTCCAGAAGAATTTGGATAGGTCGTCCGATCGATTCTCAACGACTGCCAGTAATCGATTAGGTTTCGAAAAAACTGAATGCCATTTCGCGTGAACACGCGAGTTTCTTGAGTCTGTCGACTCGTTCCGGAATCGAGAGGATCCGTCCGGCCGCGCCGACTGGCTCAGTTGGTTCGTCAGTTGGGCTGCCTGTTTATCCGTTGAGCTCGTCAGTTGGCTAGTTGGTTAGCTAATTAATTCGCTGGCCCATTGGCTCTGGCGTCGATTCGTTCGACGAATAAGACCTTGTGGCTCGTTCCTCCGTTCTCCGCCATTCTCCTTCGCTCCATTAACTGCCTATTAATCGTTTAGGATTTATTATAATAATTACGAAACGAGCGACATGCACAAGTGCGCCTTGCGAGGCAGGAACGAAGAGAGGGTGAGTGGTGGACGCCGAAAGCGTCGCGACGCGCGTCGATTAAAAGCTACGGCTCTGTAGCAGTGACCGCCCGACGCTGACCCCGGCATACGTAGCATTTTGCTTCCCGATGGGTATCTGGGTCGAGAAATGCCAAACTCGCTAAATATATCCTCGTACTGGCCAACCGGGCATTTCTTCGGGGCGTCTCGACGCGGCACGACGCCTTTGCGAGACGCACCATTTTTCTCTCGCCCACTCCTCGAACAATCGACTTGCGTTAGAGACGCCTCGGGAAGTTTGCTCTTGGGGCTGCGATATCTTCGCTGGGCTGATTCGCGAAGATACCCACCCTCTTCCGCGTCAGCCTCAGTCGTCACGTCAGGCGTGAGAAGCCACGAACGAGGATAAAGATGATTGGATAGACTTGAAGAAAATCCAGCCAGGGAAACTTGCCAGAGCTTGCAGTGAATAGGAAATTCCGTCTGTGTGTCCCAGAGCAGTAGACACGTGGTGCCAGGACGATAAAGAGATACGAATTTTCTGGAAACATATAACACGTCTATAGACTCTTGCGAGTATTTCGGCTCCGTAAGGGATACGATGAGTGCTTTTAGAGAGAAGGCGGATACTCAAGTTTGCGCGCGTCCCTGCCCACCAAGAAATCAATAGGGTTTTACGTAGACAGGGACGACGTGTTCAGAGAAGCGTGGACGCTCCGAAAGAAAGGGAGTCGGCGAGCGCGTCAGGGCGCGCGTCATCAGTACCAATGTATAACGCGTGCCGCTTAATTCCCAAGAGACCACAAGAGATGCCTAAGGTCCGGTCTCCAAGTCTGCGACACTCCGAGCTCTTGTTCAGGGGATATCGGGCCCTGCGTAGATTCGAAATTCTGTCTTCTTCTGGAAAAGAACAAATACTCGAGCGAGGAGCATTTATTCTCCTAGTGATTATTGATCTTGCAGTGCATTGAAAGGACCACTGATAAGAGCATAAACCGTATTTCTATATAGTTTTAGCAGCGAGATAGGAAAGGCGCGTATAGTTTGCACGTTGTCATATGATCGTGTAGGACGCGTAGGGCGCGTTTACAAGGCGCGCGATGCGCGTAGGCTGATGCGGAATGGAGTGACGTAGCGCTTGCGTGACGTAACGGAAAACGTGCGTCACCGGTGACGTCAAAGTCGGAAGACGAGACGGGAGGACTTCGACCTGGTTAGCGTTGACGGGAACTTGTTGCTGCACACCAGTTCTCGAGTGGATTAAGAAAGAGCGAGACACGCGACGGCGCTTTGAATCAACACGACTGCCGCAACTGAACTTTCTCGGTTCTCGTTTCGGCGACGTCAGCATCCCGTCGTCGGGACGCTTCCAATAAAGAAAAGGGAAACCAGAGCCTGTCTGCCGTTAGAACGCGGAACAAGATAGATTTTCCAGATCGCATTCGGTCGTTAATCGGCAATTTCTCGCGAATCGTAAAGACGAGATTAGCTGGATAAAATGTCAATCTCCATTGCATAATCTTTTTATTAAACATTTCCTCGTCGACGAGATCGATGCTCCCAAGGGCAGTTATCTCCAAATAAGCAAGATAAGATGCCCAGTGTTATTCGAGTCAGGCACGTTTCTCGACTGTCAGGCCTTATCCTCGATCGGCCGTTGTGACGCTGTTTCGAATTTTACCACGCATCGTGTAACGCTGACTTGGCATAAAGCGAGCGTATACGTACGTGAATAAGGCCCGCGAGAGAAATCTGAAAGAAAAACGGCTGGAGCGAAGGTCCTTCGAATAGTTACTGACAAAGGTAGGTTCATGGCGAAGCGTGATTCAGCTTAAGGAAAAGCGCAATTTAGCTGCGATGTCGAGCAATGGCCGACGATTGCCTCATTGAGAACACACTTTGAGCCAGCACGTGAAGCTACGAGGGACTATACCGTGACGTCACGCGCCCAAGTCCTCCGATAACCTGGACTTTTGGTTCCCGTATGCGTAATGACAATGTACTTTATGGTTGTTGGGCAACTGAAAAACAGGAACCGATTCAGCAGGAAACAGTTAACAGTTGGTCATCTTTGTTATTCTGCGGTTTTCGGTGTAATCGCATTTTCCGTTATACCGACGAATTATGATAATTCCTCACCGTTTTTAACGGTGTTGATAGAAAGTCTACCGACCAGGTGATATTGACTGACCGTTCGAGCTTGACCAAATCACGCGACCTGCTGATCGCAATGTTGCGCACAGCGACATTAATTCGCATTTCGATGTTTGTGGCTGAAGAAAAGTGAGAAGCGTGCGTATATCAAAGAGTAAATAAATGCGGCGCGTGTACCCCGGGCTTTTTCCATAATTTCTCGGGGGAGCGTGAAGGCAAAGGGGCGATGAGCGAGAGAGAAAGAAGCAATAGGCTGGCGTGCGTCGCTCTGGACTGGTGGTCGAGCACGCGCTCGCCCGATGCACCGTTACGTCACGTATAATGCGCGTCGCGCCGTTACGTTCGCGGCGAGCGTGAAGCTGTTGCCGCCGCCGCGTCGTATTTGTGGGTTTTGTCGTTGGATGTATGCGAGTAAGACCCGCGAGGTGGACGAGGGGAAGAAGGAAGCGGTGGAGGAACGTAGGAAGGTATAAACATAGCCGAGTATCGCTCAGTCGGTAAGGCAGTTCCCCGGGGGCGGGTTGGGGGGGTCGCAACTGGCTGGCCTGTTTCCTCGATGGCGCCTTGATGTGTCGCTTCTCTATGGTTGCTTCTCTCCAAAGTCTCCGGGTGAACGTGGGGATTGCGGGGAAGGCGACAGCTGGGAAAGACTCGTAGCAGCAGCAGCAGCTTCGAGGTTCGAGAATCGCCGAGTAATGGCGCTAGGAGTATCGCTCGAGTCGGTTCGCTTTCCACCTTCTCCGCTACGGTTGGCGCTCCGGCGCTGCCATGAACGACGATGGCAATATGGCTTCCGCCACCGCAAGCAAGTGAGAGTAGTCAAAGTGACATCGAATTATGGTGGAAAAATTAAAGGTTCGCGGTGCGTCGCGCGTGTGATTGTGGCAGCGCGGGTGTGCGCGAGGAGTCCGAGGTGCCCTGGAAGCTCAGAAAAGAAATTCGAAGCTTCGCAAACGTGCGATTAACGAAAACCGTGAGGGTGCACGCACGGGACAGCTATATATCGCGCAGTAGATTGTGCACACGAAAACACAACCAAGAGCGCTGAGAAACGGCTAGGAACGTCGCGTCTCTGCGAAACTCGTCTCGCTTTTATGTATTTCGTTTTGCTCCATTTTATTTTCTCTATTTTTCTTCCACTATTTCCATTTTACCTTCTCAATTCTTTTGCACACGGAATCCTCGTTCAGGACTTCGAACGTTCACACTCCTAGGTGTGTACTGGTGTGTACGTTGTGCGGCCGTGCGTGTGTGAATTTGTGCTGCAACGAGAACTTAGGCCGCCGTCGAGACGACGACGTCGACGTCGACGTCAACGTCGTCATTCGGTGTCCGCTGATCGGTCGGTATGTCCGTCGGTCGGTCGGTCTAAATATCTCGGTCGGTGCGCGCTTTGCCTCCATCGGTGTGTCGTTTGGCTGCCCTGCGTGTGCGTCCATGCACGCTGGCATTGGACGGTGTGCATAAGTCGCACAGCGTGAGAGAAGCAAGAAAACTAGTGAGCGAGTGAGTGAGGCGACGTTGCCAGAGTTTTTCCCGTCGAAGAGAGGCGCATCGTGTTTCTCTTGCTTCGCGCTCTTGCTCTCTCTCGAGGAAGAGGATTTTCGGCCGAATCGAATTCAACTTCGTAACGAGCGGTTGATGCCATGAGACTCGAGGCAACGTGCGACACGTGACATCCCGACAGAACAACGAGCTCGCAAGCGAACGTCATGAAAAAGCCACGGTAAGTTCACATCGGGAAAGTCTCTGATCCACGGTATTATATCTCTCTTTATTTCGTACTTTTCTCTTTCTTCCATCTATACTTACTCGTTCACCCTGCGTTCTGTCGCAGACTCGTTCCTTCGTACTGCAGAGTCCGAGCAAGCTCTTTGTCCTTTTCCAACATTTTCGAATCTTACATCCAATCAGCCTGGTACTTATCTCTAATGGAGAATAAGTTTTCTTCGCATTCAAGACGTGCTTCCACTGTTTCTCTCCGCTCTGCTTCTCTTTCTCTCGTTTCTTTCTGCTTTCTAATTTCTAATATTTCCCTCTCCATTGAAGTCGCACCCTCTCGAGGAGTGTCCGATAGGAAGTAACTCCAGTGGAAAATGATGTGCACCTGCACCAAAGGGACAAGCAATGTGGAAAGTTACACCGAGATCTCGACTGGATACTTTCTCGTACTCGCCAGAAGCAGTAGGACAGTCGAGCGAATGGACGTCGTCAGTCGACCGCGATGAGTAATTGTCATATTGTAATAGCCATACTGGCGACACTCAACAGGCAGCGATACTAATGCCTTCCCTCAAACGCAATCGACTTGCTTCAGCGAAACGATACTCGGCAGTAAGATGCAATTAGTCGAAGCAGATCGCAGTTCTTTCAGCATCTTTTGACAGTCAATCTATTGCTGCTTCGCGGCTATTCTCTCGTGAGTATCTTTTTAATCTTTCTCGACAGTTTCTCCCTTTCTGGTTTCGCCACATCTCAATTTAAAAAACCTTCTCGAAATTTCAAACACACGGAGTCGTCAGCTTGACACAGCACATAAGAGACACCAATGAGGAATCGATCCGACAGGTCGCCGCGGCTCACAGGGACCCATTGATGAGCATTGGAATGAGAATGTTTTATTATGCGACGTGATAACCTCGATTACGATGATCATTCAATGGCTAACGGGCAGTCCGACACGTGACGTCGATCAAAGACCAGGAGACGAATGATCGAAAGCAGCAATCTGTGTGTCGCTGCTTTGCGACTCGGGTCAGAAGGTAAAGAAAGGGAAGGAATGGAAGGCTCCTCGGTAACTTGGAAAAAAGGAACTGTAGCCGATGTCGTCACGCATTCTGCGCGCCAACAGTATCCCCCCCATACGACCTGTAATGCAATGTAACCCGCTTATGTCCTTAAGTTGGGTATAGTAGCTGCTTCTGTATTGAAATCGTCGAACAGAGTGTAAATATGTATACGTCGCGCTCTAGGACATTTCCTAGGAGCGCAGGTCGCCCACTGTTATTCCTTTTCTTAGATTCGAAATCATATATCGTGTTCTACGTTGCTAATCAAATGTTTCCGTAGATAAGGATCAATTTCATACACGTTAGTCTATCCATTTGATTTCTATGGCAGAGCCAATCTCAGGCTGTTTATACCGAATAAGTCCGTATATACGTAGCTGGATACGCTTGACTGGGGGAACGAAAGAAGTTTCAGCTAGACTAGTAAAAAATGATTCGCATGAAAAAAAATAAGTAGCGCGTCGGGTGACGCTTTTTTACGCGTCCCTCCAGTCGAATCCCCGCGCAAACGAGGGTAGCTAAACGTAGGACAACTCTTGCTTGGCTTATATATTTTTTTTCACCCCGGGGTAGCCGTTCGACCTCCAGACAACGTGGAGTGGGGGTCGCGGCAAGGACTCTGATATAATCGAATCTTGACTAAGCGATATAACAGTGGTAATTGGTACGTGTGATAGTGAATTTTGAAAATGCAGGATGACAGTAGCTTCACGCTAGTTTTCACTTCTTCGTAGCTATAAGGTCCCAGCTAGCGTCATTTTCCTCATTAGTATTCGGATTGTTAATGCTCGGCAGCACAGAGCTGCGATAGGATCACGATCAGAGATTAAGTACTGACAATGAGTCAGTGAGTGCATTGGATATTGATTCCGTGCATAATCAGCCCTGAATTATTAAAATTATTGTATTTATCCCGTGAGCGAGTATACGTACGCGTTACAGCCGGGTACTTCACTCCTCTAGAGTCTAATTGCTTCCTACCGTCCTCCATACTGTAGTAGCCGCTCGATATTCTGGTTGTCTCCGGCCTAGCTAAAGCCAAGTACATCCTACTATCCTATTCGCGCTTTTGAAATGCCAACGGGCAACGGAGGCACCGATTTCCGAAAAAAATTTCTCAAGAAAACGTCAGGGTGACTACTGGCAGGACTTGCGCTCCTAGTCCGTTCTGACTGGCTTACGCCTTAATCGGTCTGGCTGCGGTGTGACCTGTGTTAAGTTAGCCCAGCACTTTTCGAATTTTCTAATTTTGAAAATTGTGCTGAATTGTGCTACATTTGTGCCGTTAATCCAAAGTCGATAACTTTAACCGTTTTCGAAAAAAATTTAAACAAACTAAATTTCCGTGAGGGTTGCATTTTTGCGTTACTCCGAAATCATGAAAACCAGATTTTTGAAAAACTAAATGTTGTGCTGGATTGTGCTACACGAGCACAAGTTTCCCTTATGGCAAAATCTTCTCAGAACAACCCTTCAAATTTTTATTTAGATCAATTTGAGCGAGGTTAAATATTAATGTCAATTTCATTTGATTTTGTCTTTTTTTAAGTGGTTATTGCCAATTTTGCCCTTTCTTCAAATGAAGCTCGCGTAGCACAACATAGCACACTCTTGGTTTTTCAAAATTTAGCCTTCTTTTACTTTTGAATCAACGGATACAGGTACCGTGTATGGAACATTGACAAATATTGCTCTGAGAAGGTTTTGTCATAAGGGAAACTTGTTGTGCTCGCCTAGCACAACACAGCATAACATTTAGTTTTTCGAAATTCTGATTTTCGGCTCTTATGGAGTAGCACAAGCGAAGAATTACCTCAACAATTTTTCAATTTTTTCGAAAACTGTTAAAGTTATCGACTTCGGGTTAACGGCACAAGTTAGCACAAACGTAGCACAATCAGCACAATTTTCAAAAATAAAAAATTCGAAAAGTGCTGGGCTAAATTCACACAGGTTGCGGTGTGGCTACAGAACAGAGTTTGAGCGTGCGTGTCTCATTAATGGAGTGTGCCTCCGTGACCGGGTGAGGAGACCGGCCACCCTACGTTCCCCACCTACGGGGAAGGTTTGCGACCCAGTGCAGTGCTCACGTGCGTCTTCAAAGTATATAGGACGCGAAAGCTTGCGACCTTTAAACGTCGTTCTACTATGTCGAGCGATATGATTATTCAGGGGACTTTTAACGTACCGTAACCCATTAGGAGATGGCCCCTCAAAGTGGTACCGATGTTACGCGACTCGACCCAGACCTCCCACCTATTTTTCTTCTCGACTTCATCGTGCGCGTCTTTTGCTGCATCCGCTCGATATAATCGCCAATCTCGTCTTCTGTCCTTTTCTTCACGAGTTCTTCTCCTTGATGGAACCTTATGATCAGTACGCATCGCCGATAGGGATGAAATTCAATTTGGATGGTTCGAGGGATAAAAAGGCTTTTAAAGGGGCTGCAGGGGGTTAGACTAGCTCGAGAGCTTGGTCACTTGGTTAAATTGGCGTAAACTTTGTCCCTCAGGTAAACAATACGTTAATTGGCTCTCTTGTCCCTTATACCTGATCCTTTACCTAATATCGCTGCTGGTGCTCTAGCGTAGGGCAACAACGGGAGGGTTACAAAGTTCCTACCCCGCTTGCGCGGGTCGTAATAGAGGGAGGGCACTTGGAAAATCTAAGTATTCCGAACCTTTTCGTTAACAACTTACCAGTTGATTGACCCTATCTCAATGGGATATTCAGCGTTGGCGAATCAGCGTTTGGGCGTATTGGTAGTGCGTGAATGCGAGAACCGAATTGCTTTAGAATTGTGCATACTACTAATGTATGTATGTATGTATCTACATGTTGTACATTGAGAAGCTTCAGCCTTCGTGTGGCCTCGGGTGACAATGAGTCAGCCGTGAGCAGCCGAGGTTCCTGCATGCCAGGTAGAATCCTTTGGTCCCTATTGACAGTGGACGGCCTATCGTCGTACAAAGTCTTTTATTGCACGTCTTACGCCGGTCCCGACTTCTTATTCCCTTTAACGCATTTTTAATGCGCTCCTCCATCCTCCTCTTCACATTCTTTCTTTAGCCTCGAACTTTTGGCTATCCAAGCAAACAAACTGAATCACCTAACGGTATTCGTATGCGGGATTCCCAGAAATAAATGGCTTCTGTAACATTTAACCAATGAGCGAAATTCGCTGCTGAATTGCAAGGAGAACCAGCGAAAAGCAGTTTCGGGAAGTCGGGCAAGTGGTCCACATGTACGTTACATATTCATCGCGTAAGAATCAGACGATTGGTGAGGGAGCTAGTGGATGATGGGCGAGGGTGGTCAGAGAATAAGGGAGAAATATGTAAATTAGAGAGATGCAGATAGTCCGAGGGGACGAAAGGACGGAAGCCCGAAGTTCCTCTCGAAGAGGAGAGCAACAGTTTGGCTCTTGGGATTCGGTTTAGTCTCTTTGGTCGATCCCCAAAATCCGCCTAAAGTCCTTCGCGTCCTTCGCCAGTTTACCAACCAGCCAGCTAGCCCTCCTTGCCTCACGCTTCGCAATGTTTTCATCGGCCTAAAACACCCCGTTAACAACCTCGCAAATATTAAATTCTCGAAAAAGCACGGGTCTGCATACTCCGGAAACACGTGACCAGGCCTGGCTCCCTCTTGGGCTCCTTGAAAATTTGGCTTCCGCCGCTATTGGTTTCCTAGTTAGTTCCAGCGCTCTCTTCGTCCCATGGTGCCTCCACTGCTTCGCTCCTCGATCCCTTAGTCAGTGACCCCCCTGATAGCCTCCTGTTATTCCTCCTGCTACCGTCTCTCGGACGAACCCTGAACTGGCAGCGCCATCTCCTCCTCACGTTACACTACAGGCCCTCCTTGTGTCCCAATGTGCTATAGTGTCACTGGCTCACGAGAGCCACTCTTTGCTTTGGCCACTTGACATCGGGACGTTCGTTCGTCACTGTTATTTTTTTGTCTTCTTCTCTTCGTCTTCCCTGATCGACCATGCTTCTCAGAGAAAACGTGTTCGATGTATTGTAAAGCTACGCTCGTCTAGAGAATCGTGCGTGATGTCTGGCAGAAGCCCGAGAAGAAGAAGAAGTGCTTTCGTGAAAGAGACGCGATTTCAGAGTTACAAGGCTAATTAGTGAAGAATTTCTTTGTCGAAATTTCAAGTGGTGAGTTAAAGATAACTTCAACGTTAGACGATATCGACTCCTTTGCCTCCATTTTACATGTGTCTTGGACACGTACGCTATACTCGCTCGTGAATCCCCGTCAGCATGTTTCTCTGTAACGTAGCATTTCTTTTCGCATCTCTTCCTTTGGCTCGAGTCTCAATACGGGATGATCTTGCGCAGTCGTCCAATCTCGCGTAAAGGCCCACTCTCCTCTTCTTCTACCTGTCACTTTTGGACTCTTCGAATTTTTCCTCTGACTAACCGGGTAAACATTTTAGGTACAGGACGGATCATTGATCGATCATTTTCATTGTCACTTCGCGATCTTTAACCCATCGGCTGCTGCACCTTTTCGCTGTGTGCGAATTGCACTTCCTGCACGGTCGCGACTCCTCGTCGAGTCTCTCGCTAAGTTTTACGTCGAAAACGGGTTTCAATCGTTTTCATGTATTCGTACGTACGTAGTATCGCACGTACTCTCCCCTGCATAGACTGTTGAGCGCACCAACGTGGGTTCACACACGTATACACGTAGTAGTATGCTCCGCGTAGTAAGGCAGACAAAATCAATATGTTGGATCAAGTACGGGGTTACGAATCTCTTCCGAACTTCTCGTTCTTCTTTCTGCAGAATCGTGCCATCCACGACTTTTAAATGGGAATAAGCTAGTCTCCAGGGAATCTTTGAGTTTCAAAATAGCCAAGGGATATTTGAGGACGAAGAGAGAGTTTCTTACGGTTGGATTTTTTTTTTACTTTACATTATATCACATTTGATGGTTAGAATATGGATTCGCACGTATCCTTTCGTATCGACAGGTGAGAGGGGAGGACGAAGTAGTCGGGAGAGAAAGAGAGAGAGAGACAACAGTGCTTAGGCGTGATGTGTCCTCGCCAAGGGTTTTTTCCGGAGCGATCGATAGTAGTCGAAAGTCTTTTGCCGCATATTGGCACGATTTCCGGTTGTACCTCGAGAATCTTTCCTCTGGTTCGGGGCGAGGCTCATGAGAATTCTGCGAACCAATTCCTCCCGAGTACATGATCCCCTTGTTCTCCAGTTCAGTCGGCTACTTTCTCGATTGATAAACACGTTCGCGCACAGGTTCGCCCAGGAACCTCGTGGACTACTCCAGAGAGGAATGGTGGTAAATCAATGGATGTTTCAGTGAATTGACAGTGAGGAGGAGAATCTCAGAGATAGAGCGCTTAGAGCCAAGTAGATCAGCTAGTAGAACGGATGCCTGAAAGAAGTTGAGCACCGGTAGTACTTTCGTTTGCTCGGTACTCTATCGTAATCCTGGGTACTTTCATGCGGCGCGGCGCCATCGCGCAGTGACATCTAGACCGCGTGGCAGGCACTAGGCTTCTGCTTACTCGGCTGCTTCTCCGTTTCCTTCGCCTTCTGCGGCTCCTTCAGCTCTTTAAATCTCTGTGCCAGCTCTTCGGCGATTCTTGAACATGTGCAACCGTAGCCCTGGCTACCCAAGGAGTCTAAGCTCTCTCACGGTAAGCATCGCGTTGGAGCCCGAGTAGCGAACACCTTCCGGGTGCAATTGCGGTTGCAGCGTAATCGTCGGGCGCCCGAGCTCTCGCATCCAGTGGCGAGTCTCTTCTTTTTGCTTCTTATAAGCTTCTTTGTCAATTTACTCGTGTCATCGGTGCTGCTGAAGCTAAACGCCATATTGGTTAGGTCGGCCTACACGGTAGCCAGTGTTGCGTCTGACAATGTGACGGAGTAAGATGCGAAACCTTTCAACAAACTTGGTTTCCATGGTCACCGAGAAACAATGTACTTGCTAGGAGCGCGTCGCGTAGTTGGGAATCACCGGGAGGATGTATCGATAAATGAGAACTGCGATCAGGCCTAAGGAAATTGACGCAAGTGTAGAAGTTAGTTAACCTTATAATCCGAATCCGATTGGTGGTCAAAGTTTATCCTTTTGTTAGGCTGTCTGCGCGGGGGCGGAGGGGGGCTTGTGCGTCGTGCTGCAATGCTGTGGCAGAGCAGCTAGTGGGAGGGCTGACTATTGGTGTAGAACTCGGTGGGGACCTGGCGGTTTCCGCGAAAGGCGGCGTGTCGGTCGAGCGCGCGGCCATTTTGATAATCTCCCACTCTAGCGGCGCACGTCGTAGTTCCTACTAGCAGAGTTGGTGGTCGCTGCTGTTGTCGCCGTCGCCGTCGCCGCTATCGCGTTAGTATACTTCCCCCTCTTGCCGCTCGACGCGCCTCGTCGCTTTTTTCTTTAGTTCGCGCCGCGCGAACCTCGCGATAGACTTTGCGTTAGACGTACGGCTGCCCGTGTACGCGAATTTCTACCGTTCGAAAAGCGTGCTCGTGGCCTCGGTGCGTTTGTGCATCACTGCCTTCCTTATTTCGACGCGGGATTATCTCTTGGTGAAATTTGTGAC
Source organism: Trachelus troglodyta (assembly GCA_030142635.1). NCBI lineage: Eukaryota > Metazoa > Arthropoda > Insecta > Hymenoptera > Cephidae > Trachelus > Trachelus troglodyta. The sequence continues at coordinate 488,077 of JARQTJ010000823.1, forward strand.
ACGTCGCGCGCCTAACGTGTCTCCGATAATCGACTCCTCGGAGCCTAATTACTCGAAAATTGTGCTCGGCGGTGCCATAGGTTGTGCTGCGGTGTGATTTGTTTTTACGTTTTTTGCGGTGCAGCATTGTGTGCATATTGGTGAGGAGCGCGCGTCTGGATTAGCCGCTCACTCGCGCAGTGTTATCAGTGTGACGCGCCGAAATAATGAGAGTGGTGTTGTTGTTTGTGAGGGACGTAAGGCCGCCGCCAAGTCCCGCCGCCGCCGCCGCGTCTTCTACGTCGTGCTACTCGTCCTTGTGGTCTTCGGAATCTTCTTTGCTATTATCCTTATTGAAATCCTCACTGTTATCTTCGCTGTTGTTGTTATTGTTAATACGAGCAGTGCCTCTTGGAGGAAGTGTGTCAGTGCCCAAGGAATTTTATTTGGATAGTCCAACGAGAACTCGACAATTTTGAACGCTTGGTGAGTCTCTATGGATATGCCGATTATGCGACGAGGCTGAGTATTAAGAATAAGCACTGATTTCTTAGGTGATAACGGAATATATTTGGGACCTATCAGAGATATGGCTCGCTCCTTCTGATTTCATTCGGACAATATTCATCGTGCTCTGTGCTTGTTTGCGCACGTCGTCTAGACTTTCTGCGAGAATGCAAGGGGAGAAAATATGAGTCTAAATTAATGGATCCGACTCGAAGTCACAATCGCAAGACAGGCTCTTCTTTGTCAATAAGATGTATTTCGGTGTGGTAGCAGGGAAGTGGTGTTTCATGGGTTCTTCCAAGTCTGGTAGAGAGAGAGGGAAAGTTCCCTTATCTTACGACGTTGCATATCGCTCGGAATCGAAAGCGAAGGTCGGGCGGTGTTGGTTCCCTTGATAATGGCTGGAATCCAGGGCTCGTGTTCTATCGTTTATCTCAATCTCCCCCGGTCTCAACACCAACAGTCTTTCCTCGTTGTCCGTGTCATCCTTATCATTCTCACTGGCTTCATTTCCTCTTCTCCTTTGCTTGTCGCTCTTGGTGCGCGCGAATTACGTAACTGACAGTCCGCCGTAGCTGCCACAAGCGGTTGCTACTGCCGATGCTCTGTTGTCACTTTCCTCTACGCAATAAATTTCCTTTTCAAAAATTTTCTATCAACATCTCCGTCTTACTCATATTAAGAATTTTATACCGTGTCCGTCTATAGAAGATCTATTCAGCAGCACTACCCAATCTCTCTCACGCTTTACCTCTCTTTCTCCCTGTTGAGGAAACTTGCTATAATGCGCTGGAAAAAGAAAAATATAAGAACGACTGGAGAAGTGAAAAGTGACGTAGATTGGAGAGTAGAATAAAGTAGAAAAAAGACGGGCAGAAGAGTGTGTGCTGCATGCGCGTGAGAGAAATAGAGGCGGAGGGGGGGTTGATGCTTGGCTCGTAGGTGTTCGTAGAATCGGGTCGGGTCCGTATATTTTTAGGAACTTCGGCGATCATTGAGTCGTACCGGAGAATTCGCGTCGCTTCATGGAAATTCCTAAAAACTTTGTATTCGTTAAGAATGAACGGTTTGCCCGTCTTAAGCTATTGCCGAACGGAGTGACTGCAGTTTATTCGATAAATTTCAGCCGATTTCCAAGATGGCGATACTGAAACTGAAAGTCTATACGCATTTCTTCTAAAAAAAAGTAGGAATTGACCAACGTAATCGAGTCCTCAAGACTGACGATGACGATACTGGACCACCGGCCTCGCGTCCTTTGAATTTGCCCTCGAAAATTTGGTCGAGCCGTCATATCAGTTCGGCGCTTTGACGGGCTGCTCAACGCGAAGGAGTCTCCCATTCTTTGTCGCTCTATCTGCTAGATTGACTGAACATTAGAAACTCGTTGTAGTCGAGATACCATTTGCGAAAGGCTACAAGTATCTTTCAGCCTGCTGATCCATCGATCCCCCTGAAGTCTCTTTGAGACCTGACTTGGGGTATACGTCACGAGGATCTTTTGACGTAGGCCTGCGTCGACGTGGCGCGGCACCGACCTCCGACCTTGTCGCATCGCGGATTCTCACTCGCGCTTCGGCTCGATCCGAAAGCCAAATCGACTCTGAAATTCGATTCGTAAGTGCGATACGTGACGCCTCGCGGATTCCGTCAGGTCTGTTCGCTTTTGGTCGCTTCCGATCGTATTTGATCGTCCCTGTTTCGCGCATGCGCAGACAAGATTCCCATTGATGCGCTTAGCACGTTAACGAGCTGCTCAAATGTTTTAATGAGCAGGCAGGCATCTGGACTGCGACGTATTCCGCGGGGAGAGGCCGAAGGCTACGGCGACGTCGCTCGCCTCGACGCCTTGACGATTCTTTGCCTCTTTTCCCCGTGACCGATCGAACGGTGCCAGTATGTCAGTGTCAAGGGGACGCAGAGTCAACCCGATCCTTGATCTCTTGAGCTTAGACGAAAATTATAAGCCGCGATGATCGCAAAGGATTATTCCGATCTTTTAATTCTTCTTCTTCCCCGTCGTCGCCTTCCGCAGTTCCTTCTTCTCTCCCCTCCACCCCCTGGCTATTCTTGTCTCCCCATCGTCTCTCAATTTCTTCAGAATTCCTCAGGCGACTTTAGACATTTTTGTTTCTCGCTAAACTGACGTGTCGCGCTCAGTCGAGCCGCCGGAAGTTTCTCGGCTGTCCTCGTCCTACGCGAGAGACGAGTCATTTTTGGTTACAAGTCCAACTGTTCTGCTCTGGTTGCGGTAGCGTCGTGACGCGGTGCGTCGACATTGCCAGAAAGGAGTGTGAGAACGACGGACGTCGAATAAACGAGAATTCGCAGCCGTGCAATCCGCCGCTTAGCCTTCGTGGGCTCAAAATAAACGCGCGACAGCTTGCTCCTTCTCTCACGCATTCTCTCTCTCTCTCTCTCTCTCTCTCTCTCTCTCTCTCTCTCTCTCTCTCCGTATCTTTCTGTTGCTCTCACGCTCTCTTGCTCAGAAACGCAACAGTCGTAGCCGTACTCGCTCTCTTTCTCCCACTCCTTCCTTCCCCTCTCTCTCACTCTTCCTGACGTGTAGAGATTCCGAGCGACGACCAACCGACTAACTAAACCTCGAGTCAATTCGATACACGTATGGCACACACTGCACGCCGAACGTGTGTACGCGCGCGCGCGTCTGATACGTAGGAACACTCGTGTGTCGCCGCGACGACGAGAGGCCGATGGGCGCGTCGCACTTTACGACGGCCGTTCTGCTCGGCTGTTGACGAGGACGACGAGAGCGCCGCGGAGCACCCGCGGAGCACGTTAGCACTTTTGAACGCTATTTTTGGCCAAGCAGCATTAATTCCTCGGCCGCTTTCACTTAATGACCCATCACATTATCGCATCGTTACATTTGATCGTACTGTGTGTCGACGTATCACTGGGAATCTGATTGCGAGTCGCGTGCTTGCAAGGACGACTCCCGCCGCCGCCGCCACCTTCATTCCGATCTTCTCTTTCCTCCTGCCCCACGACTCTTAGGGTCCCTCCTTGTCTCCCTGCAGCAGCTAGGCCAATTGCTCTCTCAAAATGCCTGTCAATTATCTACTAATGACAGTACGATGCGCGGTGGCCTGCGTGCGTCAGCACACGTGTGCGCTTGTGTGCCCCTGTATCTTTTACCGAAATAGATACAGACGCCGAGTGCATGCTCTCGTTCGACGTCCGTGACGTCATATGTGCGAGTCGAAGCCTGCGGTGCATCGAAGACGCTAAAAAAGCGAATAAGAAAAAAATCGAGTCGTGCGCATGCGCAGTAGCTCCAGATTCCTCACTTCCGCCTTTGAGTCCTGATTTCGGAAAAGATTCTCACATCCTCAGTTAACGTTAAAGACTTTTGTTGCTGCTTCCTGAAAACATTGCGATGCGTCGCGACGCTTTCAGGACCGATCGTATCGGTGAGATGTCGACGTCGTGCGCGCGGATCCTCCTGCGACCTGATACAGCATCTCGACTCGGCTCCGGATGGGGCGTCGGGGGTCACTCGAGAAAGTGTTTGACTCAAGGCGCAAGTACGAAATTTCGACAAAGCTATTGGGATTAGCGTCGAGTCAGGAAATTATCGCATATTTGAAATCAGCCCAAAGTGAGGACGATTACCAATCGCAGTTTCAGTCGGAGACATGAATCGTTGCTGACGTCATACTCGTTTGGTCCAATAACGCGAATTCTTATGTAATTTTACTTTTTCTCTGGTAAAAATGTTGCGTGCGGGTTCTCCTTTATTTTAAGTGTCATTGACCTGCAAGAGAGAGAGAGAGAGAGAGTGTCCAAAAGTACATTGCAATGATTTCTGTTTCAGCGTGGACCGGGACCGTCTTCGGGAACGGGAACGACAGATCCGAGCGGCGATGTCGGTCCAGGCGGAGCAAGCGGCTGCAGGAGGAGGTCCTGACAGCCGTCACGGTCACCGTCATCACGGGCATCATCATGGACATCATCATCATTCGAATCCTCTTGCAGCCACCGCTCCGCTCTTCCGTGCTCCCGTGAGGGTGAGTTTTTTAAAACGTTTCCTCACTTGCCCAGGAACTTCCGGTCCGTGACGTCTCCGGGACGTCACACTAGTCCCAGGATTTACTTTATACCTTCGACTCTGATCTCTACTCCCTCGAGGATTAACTTTCGCAGCAGCTGCTCCTCACCCATCGATCTGTCTACCGGAAGTGTTCCTGCGCTCTCTCTCTCTCTCTCGACTTCCGGCCATATAAGATTCCGCTTCGTGAATGCGATCCATCCTTTCATTTTCATCCTACCTCTCTGCTCTTCGCTAACCTCCACGTATTGTAATTTTCTTCCTCGGTCGGATTTGTTCAACAGGTGCCAGACGTCCTTTACACTTTCCTAATAAACCCGAATTGCCGAATTTCCGTGAGCAACGGATTCTTTTAAATCGTCGGACGCATTTCCAGGCGCCGAGCCCCTTATGACGTTGCCTGCAGGCGTCGTCGTCCCTTCGTTTATTGGCTCTGCGATTCTCAAGCGTCTCACTGGCTTTTCCCCCGTGGGCGCCCTCCTTTCGCCAAATTATACAGGACGTCTATGGGCGTCGCAACCAAGGTCAGCAGACTTATCGCGTGCTGTGCGATCCTTGCGACCTTTTAATCCTCCGTTCCTAAACGTTGCTCCTCCGCGCCCACGCGAAGTTCAGGCTCATTAATTATATATACATTTTTTTTTTCAAAATACGTTCATCGGTCGGATGGAATGTTGGCTAAAATAATGCAAACGATGGCCACGCTCCCTCGCACTGTGCTACAGTACATAATTTCGTGTGTCTCGGGTGGTGGGGTATCCGAACGCAGAGATGAATCTCACTCACATGGACCACGGTTACTTTCTCGTAGGTAACGTTGGCTTCCAAGAAGCTCCCGAGAAGGATATCCTTCGGTCTTTCCGGGTCCACTACGTCAGTAGCGTCGAAATCGAGGACTGCGAAGTCACGTGACTTGGCGGGGGCCGGGGGCGGGAGTGACTGGCGACTGTCAGCGGATGTAGCGACTAGTCACGCTGAACACGCAATTCGAATTCAAATATGTTCTCTTGTCACACGAGCTCAATTAGCCTAATTATCGTGACGCTCCTCGGTCAGCTGCTATTCTTTTTCGCAGTTTCGCCATTTCATTTTTTTTCTTCGCGTATCAACTTCCTTATCCGTGTATTCTGAGCAGTAATGGGTATCAGGCAGCTTTTGCATCAGAATGAGACATTAGTGACGTAATTTCAAGTCGAATTAACTCAGGAGTACCTAGAGAGTCAAACGCAGTTCGAACTTGGGATTCCTTTCGAAGTTGTCAGGTTAACGAATGTACTACTCTCGATCGTTCCTCGCACTTCTTCCATACCGGAAACTTTTCCGTGTCTTCAGAAAATCAATCGAACTGCGACTTTTCCACGGTAGAACGATCCACGTGCGTTTCCAGTCCTCGTAAGTAATTCGCATCCGTCGATCTCGTATTTGTAGGGCAGCGGCGAACGACCGATATGCTCCGCGATGCAGTAACGGGCTGCGATAAGCTCGGGCTGATCGTAAGCGGGGAAGCGAAGCCCGTGATTTCTAGGTCATAGGTCATGTATATATCTGTCTACGCTAAGATTGCGTAACACGTGCCAAGTGGTATGACTGTAGGTAATATGGGAGGAGTGACGAGGAAACGACACGTATACGTGGTTCGAACGTGAAAGAGCAGTGGGTCGAGAGGAAGAAGGGAGGGGGAGGTGTGTGTGTCAGAAAGATAAAAAAAATGTGAAACGAGTAAAATTTACATATATGCGTATAAGCACGAAGCCTGTAAGAAGCCAGGAGCTATCGCGATGGCTGCTGGTAGTTCCAGCGAATGCACGAGCTTTCGTTGCGCAGAAATTTCTCAGAGTTCCGTTTGACGTCCAATGATCCGCGACGCGGATACTGGGATCGCGTCACAGCTGTCAGCCGTGGCTGCACGTTAAATACGAGCAGATAGGAAATAGGCCGGGCACTGTTGGCCATCCTGCGACGCGTCTCGGCTCTGGCGATTCGATCGAGCGTGCAGGCGCAAGGTCGACGGAAGATTCTACTTTGCATTATTATTACGTAATTTGTCCCACCTCGTTTCTTCCTTCCGGGCGGCTGGCAGCCGACGTAGAAAGAAGGAGGAAGGAACGTGGAGGAGAGGAGACGTCATCAGGATTACGGAGCAGCGGAAGAGCTTGACCCCCATTACCGAATCTCTGACCTGATTTCGAACGAGTCAACTCGCATGTTGAACCGAGGCTGCTGCGGGCCGACGTTGGACGTCGTGACGGGGACGCCCGTGCCCAACCGGAAACGACGTCATTGGGCACTCGTGCTCTCTTCGCTGTTCGCGCGTTATTGGAGCTCCTAGAAGCGGGGCAGGTCAATCGGGAAAAATTGTCTGTACTTTTTCGAAAAACAACGGCATTTACTTTCCTTTGCGAACGTCGCTTGAATCTGGGGCAAACGTGAATATGCATTTAACACTAGATTTACGGACGTTGATTATCAGCGTCAAGGTCAATTGCTCAAAAATAATACTTATAATTTCTTTAACTTTAATTTTCGAATTGCACACCTCTGTCACGCACCTTTAAATTCCACAGTAGTCGATGCGAATTTACAACTCACCCCAGTGTGGAATTTAAGGGTTTAACATGAAATTTGAAATCCGTCAAAATGGCGGGTTCCGTAAATCTAGTGTTAAGGAAATTATTAGGCGAGCGTCGTTCTCTTCTCGCGATTTTTGGGGATGCTCGATCTGGTGGATTTTTGGCTTTTATCTGTTAACTTAATAAGAGCAGAGGAAGCTGCGAAAAGACGCGGTACAGCGGGAGAGCGACGAGGAGGCCGAGAAGCCCCGAAGCGCCGGCCTGCGCCTTCCTACATTATTCAAAGTCAGCCGGAGAATCTCAGGGTGAATTTTCGAGGGGCCAACGCGAGGTTGCCCAGAGCCAGCGAAGCTTCCTCTGTTTTCACGTGTCCCTTTTCCGTTCCGTGCGTGCCTTGTGCCCGCACCCCCTAACTCCCCCCCTGCATCCCTTCCCTCTTAAATCATATACATTCCACCATCTCTCGACTCTTGCCATTTTCCTGCGCGCACGTGTCTCTCCTCTTCTTTATAATAATTTTTTCTCTTGCGTTTCGTCGTCGTTTCAGATTCCTGCTTACTAGTCATTTCTGTCTGGATAAAAGTTTGATATCTAAACCACTGCGAGATTCGAATGTAGGTCGCGACACTCGTAATTCCACAGGGCTCTGTCATTGATTATAGCTGGGAGGCCCGTGAGCTCGTAACCGATTAACCCTGGTCAGCAACTCTGCTTTTTATCTTGCCTCCGAGCCATTTGACGTCGACGTCAGCCCTCTCGTATGTCTGCCACAAGGGTAGCCCTTTTATACAAACATGCGGTTCTTGTGTTATTCGAGGGAATTAAGCGCGTGATGCGTGTTTAGGAAACGGATGGACAGAGGGAATGAAGGAATGCAGGAATGGAGAAATGGAGGAACGGTGGTGGAATGGAGGAATGGAGAAATGGAGGAGGAACGGTGGTGGAGCGTCGGTATAAGCATAGCTGGATGGATATCGGATCCATGTGAGTCGAGGGGTAATCGCTTTGCGGGTTTTTACGATATCCCCTCGTGCGCGTCGCTTCTATAGATCCGAGGGAAACAAACTCGCCAAGCGACACATAGCAATTTTTTCTCTCTTTGTTACTCTCTCTCTCTCTCCTTCTCTCTCCTCCGAGACTACCGCCGCACTATGGTCGAAGCTCCCGTAATCAGTCGGTGCTTCGATCCCTCTACCTATATGCTAGGCAGTAGATGCTCTCGTATCTACCTTCCAACTATATATTAAGTATATACTTTGTGCACGACTCCGTATAGCCACGTAGTCAGTCCAGTGTTTAGCGTAATTCATTAAACTGCTTGACCCCGACGTCCGCGGCTCAGCACTACCATTGCCATAAGCAGCATCAACACTATGGCGTTTACGCGACGAAACCACAGGATCTAGTAGAGTCCTTAGTCCGCGCTGAATGTGTACACTATGTGCGCAATCTGCCAGCCCGCTAGAGTCTATTTGGTACTGTAGGAGTGTGTAGGCTATAGGGCGCAGAATTTACAGGATGTACGTACAGTAGAGAGTTTAGTGCGCGGTCTCTCTCTCACACACACACAGACTCCCTGGCAGTACGTCAGCCGACGTTATGCCGCATAGCATATACAGCCCTACACTTTACAGCATACTACAGCTGCCACACAGATTACACATATAGCGAACCGATGGTACATCGTCGCTGCTCCTGCTTCCCTTTTATTATCTTCGTCTCTCTCGCACTCACGAATGGTGAGTGGGAGGGCAGAATCAATACTGGTATGTGAGAGGGTGGGATAATGCGGTGGCTTGACGAGAGTCGTACGCCCCGAGAAGAGAAGCACGAGGACGAAGGTAAGGGCGACTCGGGAGGAGGGTGGCGGGAGGGGGGATTGGGGTGAAAGAGGGACAAACAGGGAGTGGGGTAGAACAACGAAAAAAAAGAAGAAAAAAAAGAAACATCGACTGCAAGGAATGGGATGATACAGAATACAGAGGGCAAAGGCTCTTAGGCCGAACTTAATGACTTCTTACGGAATACAGAAAGGATGAGAAAGATACGCAACGTGGGGTGGTAAGCCTGACGAACGCTCAGCCGGATTGCTCCGTTATCCAATTCGAGTGGTAACACTGAAAAGCAAACGTTCCCTCTGATTCTTTCACGCGATCGGCCGTGCGCCCTTCCGACTTCCTGACCCTCTGACCTCCCGACCTCCTATAATTCGGTGCATCTCGTGGCTATACGAAACACAAAGAGCGACGGGGCTATCGCCTTCGCGAAGATGTCGAGCAGCCTGATTATCGCTGAGGCTGGATTCGTTTGACTGTTTTATATCTTTCGAAGGAGTCGAAATAATCCGAGCGTCGTTACGTCCCTTCCTCTCGCCTCTCCACCCTTCTGTTACAGACGTCTGGCGTCTAGGGGTTAAGCAAGGATACGCAGAGGAGAGTGAGGGATCAGAGAAGAGTTGCTAGAGAGATGGGAACGAGTGGGGTTGGGCTGCTGGCTGAGGGAGGGGGGTGGTGGTTACTGGCTGGTGGAGGTTACGAATGGAAAAAGACCCGTCGAAAACGTCGACGAGGAATGGGATTGCGACGTCGTCGCAGCCACCACGCCACTGCCGTCAGCTATGTGACTATGTGAGCGCGAGTGAGTGGGGAGGGGGGAGGGGGCAGAGAAAAATAATGGTGGATGAGCATGGCAGGGGGTGGGGTGGGGGATCCAATGGCATCGGACGGACCGAGTTCTTTCTCTTTTCTCGGCACTCGGAGTGATTAGTAACCCCCCGACACTTGGAGGTGGCCGACCTCATCCCCTGCCCTCCCTCTCTCTCTCTCTCTCGCTCGCTCTCCAGGGTAGGACGCAAGTCGTCGTGCCGTTTCTCGAGGAGCCCCGAGAGGGAAGGCGAAATGAAGAAGAGAGCGAAGGATAAAGAACCGAGGGCGAGGGGAGAGGAGGAGGACCAGGGAAGCGAGTGAACGATGGGGAAAAGAAAGAGCGAAATTGAAAGCAGCTCGACGCCGATCTCTTTTCTCGATCCTCTTGCCGTGCAGACGTTCGCAGCTCTTCTTCTGCTCCTGTATCGACTAGCGTCGGCTTGGGGAATGAAAAAGTCGCGACGGCGTCGGATCGCAAGAGTGTTTGACCTTTGATGGGTTTTTTCAGTCAAGCAGCCCCTGCCAATTCAGTGGAAGCGGAGATCGCGAGGAGCCAACGCAGAGTCGCGTTGAGTCGAGTTAAAGTGCGGAGGAGCGCGGTGGAGAAGGGACGAAGCTGAAGTCACGGAGGAAGTCCAGGTCGCTATAAGGCTGGGTGCAGCAGTCACTGAACTCCATGGATTTTCACGTGTACAGCGAGGCCATGCTTCATGGGCAATGCGCGTTCGGCGAAGCTGATTCGGGGGTTGGTCCAAACTGTTGGGAGACTCTTTTGCCTTGATAGTCGCTCTGCCGTGGCTACACCCCCGTCATCCCTTTGGCCACTTGGCCAGGCCCAATTCTGCGACGTCTGAGCGTCGCTTCGATCCAACCAGCCCGATACGCTTCTTTCTTCTTCGCCGTCACGCCGGCATCGAATTTCGACCTTTTCCAGACCTTTGACATTAATGGAACCGTCGCCCCCACACGCCGCCTCTGCATCAACCCACTAGAATCACTGGCACCTTCAATCTTCCCTCGGAGGAACATCATTTTCTACTTCGAATTCTCCGAGGACACTGATCATTCCCCCGATCAATCCAGCAATCGAGATCAATTTCTGCGCTTCCGACCACACGGTTCCTCGAGACTCCCCGTAACAGGTGGCACTTGCTTCTGATCCTGCGCGGGGTCAGACCGATGTCAGCCGTTCTCTTTCGTCGCTGGAATCACTTTCTGATTGGGGGGGTCGTAGCGTGTCGCGATCGGCCGATCCAGTTCTCCTCTCGATCCATCCTCCTTTGTCCTATACTCGCTCGTTGTCTCTTGAGAAGGGTGGCGGACGTCGTCGCCGTCCCGGCGTCTTGGCTGTCGGCTGCCGCCGCTTAATGCGAATTTCATATGCATGGATCGACGAAACGTTACCCCTGGAAAATACGGGAGTACATAGTAAGCGATGCGATGCACGTACGTTTTAAAATGGAAAGGAGGCGGCACGAAGACGACACTGGCTCTTCTCAACGTCGCGCACAACCTCGGCCTCTGCTTCTCTTCGTTCGCGCAGCGCTCTCCTCCTCCTCCACCTTCTCCTCCTCCTCCTCGCCCCTTTCGTGCTTCTCATTGCGAGTCTCGCGCCTTTAATTTCCCGTTTCCTCGGGATTCTCTGTTTCGTGCTTATTGCATTTGGATTCGATAGAACCTCCTGTCGGTCCAGAATTTCGTCTTCTAACATTACGTGCACCCTGAACTCTGATCTTTTCTACTGGCCATAGATGGCATCCTAGTCCAATGCAGTAGCTCTTAATTCCTCGGGTTTAAATATACCAGATGGCCAGCTTGAAAATTTCAGTAAAGTCGCACGCGTCCACGTTCACTGGTCGCTCGCGCTATTTCCCGTGGAACTGGAATCTCAGTTGAAGCGTCCGGGTCAGCTGAGTCAGAAGAGTAGTCGCGCTCGAGTGTAGCAATTGAGAGGCAAGGGAACGGAGGGCGGAGGAGGGAACGAAGGGGGGTCTTGCGAACGTGCCCGAACCCACGCGCGTCCATCGCGCAGTAGACTCGGAGCAACCTCATCGAAAATGTCTTTGGCTCTTCCTTGTCTCTCCTCCACTCGCCTGCTGCTCTCTCTTCGTCGAAGACTGGCGGACGTTTAACTATTTGCACGAGTCGCAATCTCCTCCCGTTGCAACAGCTTTCGTCATTATCCTTCCCAAGTCGACTCTATCGTGTCCCCGTTGTACTCGAGGAATTTGGCTTCGTTATCGAGGTAGACACGAAAACCGGAAGCAATGCGACACCCTAGTTCGCGACCCTTCACGAAATAGCAGTTATTTTCCAGGCTCGTGTCCGGAATACGGAAGAACCGGATGAGCGATGCTAAAGTCGCAGCTTGTTTCGTCCCTCCCTTCTTCTGCTTGCTTCTGCCTCTCTCTTGCCTTCCACTTCCGGGTCCGCACCCTCCTTCCCCGCTTGCCACCTAAAAAACGCATTAGTTCCCCTGCACCCCCCCGCTTCCAGATCCTTTCGTCTTCGCCTTCCACCCTTTCCCGAAACTCCTCCCCTTTCCTCGAACTCCCCCCGCGTCACACCTAGTTACACCCTTTTACTTTGCACCGATCTTCAATTTTTTTGCTTTACATCTTTTTCAACAAACTTTTTACGTCTTACCTGTACCTCGTTCGGGGATATCACCGGCAGCTGGATATTTTTATTGGTCTGGATTGGAAAATTCCATCAGAGAACGGACAAGTTCCACGGGTTAATATTATCTCTCTCGTTTGCCGACTGACGAACCACGCCCACGCTGCTGCTGCTGCTTTGTGTCTCTACGCAAACTTCGTATCAGCGTTGCAGGTCGCATCATTTCGTTTCAAAGAATATAAGGCGTCTCTTCCTATCTCAGCGATGCTGGACTCTCTTCTCATCCTTGTCCTCGTTCTCCATCTTTCTTTCCTTTCTCTCGGACCCCGTTTCCATCGGTACGAAACTACTCTCACTTTCACCTAGTTTCTTACTGTGGGCCGCTTCAATTCTATCGGGACCGTCGAGACCATCCAGATACGCCAACTCGCTCGCTCGCTCTGCCCTTGACGCCGCTACGGTCGTCGCTGCTGCTGCTGCTGTTGGCTCGGTACTGCATGCGCCGCCGCGTGCACCGATTGACATCGGCAGTCTAGAAGGTGGCAAAAGAACTCGGCATCTTTGTTCGGAACATGATTTGCGCTGGCTGCTGGTCTCCACTGTTTTTGGGATCTCCGCTGATTCATCCCGCAGGGTCAGAGTCGTGGAAGGGGACTCCGGGAATAACATAGCGTATTCGCACTTATTTTCAAGCTTCTGTTCAGTTGCTTGCGTCACGCGCGTTTAAAATCGCTTCGAAGCCAAGAATTCATTGGACTCGGCGCGAAGCCCGAGAGCGACTCGCGATGATTAGGGAAAATAGGGGCCAGGTCGGGAGGAAGATTTGAATTACGTGAAGGCTTGAGGACCTTCTCCTTAACATTGCCGCTTTTTCTAATTCCAGGTAAATCCCGACGCACAGGATCGCGCCACTCAGCAAATCCAATCGAAGCTGGGAAATTACTCGCTGGTTAAGCACTTTGTACTCGACGACTCCAAGAGGCTCATCGGCATCGAGGGCGTCCCTGCTAGTCCGGCGCCGGCCTCAGCTTCCGGTCTCAGGACCAGTTCAAGTTCAGGGACTACCTCGAGAAGCTCACCCTCCGCCCAAGAATTTAAGAAACCTGGCGGTCCACGCACGAGCTCCAGCGGCTCGAGCAGTCACGCTTCTCAACGCGGCGGGTTCGTCAAACCGGCCGACGGGAAACCACCTTACAGTGGCAGGGGTAGCTACTCGGGACAACCCGTTAAACACGGCGGCAGCAGTAACGATCATCGTAGCCATGGGCTTCTTCCTGCCAAGGGTCCTCCTCCTAATTCATCATCCTCCTCTTCTTCCTCCACGTCAAGCATCTCCTCTTCGTCCACCTCAGCCAATCTCAGTGGGAACGCAAACTTCGACGGCGCTGCTGGAAACGTCAGCGCCGGAAGTACCGGAAGCAGGATACACTCGGTGGCTGGTCGACTGCCCAGATTGCCTCTGGATAATGTAAGTGCTTGTCTTCCTCAATTTTACGAGGCTTTGTTTTTTCCCCATATACATATCGCACATGCATGGGTCAGTCAATGGGAAAAACTAATCTCAATTTGAAGAGCAGTAAAATTAAATATTTTTTCTTCACCGTGTCTCGTCTTTATTTTACAGGGAACGAACAGCCGGCACGGAGCTACCGAAAATTCTGCCGACCTTGAAAATATCCTGAAAGTGAGTTCGAGTGTATAAATACAAGCCGTAAAAGCGTGATATCGATCGACGGGAATATACGATGGCAGACGTGACTCAGAGGAAGCGTCGTTTTCCTGCTTTCCGAAAGAAACCTTTAGTGATTCATCTTTCCGTTTCGCCAGTTGATTAGATTGTTAGTCGATCAGCTGCTTACGGAATTGCTCGATTTCTATCGGTCCGACGTGTCAACGTACTGGAAGCTACGTAATTCGCAACAGGTTTTTCACAGATTTTCTATTGACAGATCGCAGTGTCAAACGAACGTAGGTCCTTTGTAAAGAATTTCAGACTCGATAGTACTCCGTATCGTACTTTGACAATTTTCCACTGACAGCGCGATTCAGGGTCGCACACTCGCTGTCACTCCGGCCCGTTCGACTCTCTGGACGTGCAGCAGTGAGCTGTGAATTACATTCTCACGGCCGTCCGTGGGAAAAGTCAGGTCGCTTCAGTAATTGCTCATTAGAATTTCATGTACTTAATGATCTCCAGAGGATCTCGAAATAGTCCCAGCCTCCGAAGGAGACGCGGCCAAGGCAGAAGGGACAGTGCTTTTAATTTTATTGAGCCGTATGGGCTGACTGGGATCCTTTTACCGTACCTGTCGATATGTATTCGATGACTAACGATATGCCGAGGAAAGTCTTGGCCAGGGCGGCTGTCCTGGCATTGACCACCGGGAGGAAGAGACAGTGGCGGTTCACGCGGATGAGTCAGCAAGCTCAAGAATTCTTCGAGGACGCGGCCGCGCAATTGTCTTTCCCGCGGGTTTCAGGGAAATTGGGAAGACGCTTCGAGGGCTTCCATAGGTGCAAGTACTTTTAATTCTAGCAGCTCCTTCCAGGGGGGATTTCTTTTTTGGCGTCCCGACGCTTATTCTCGAGCACTTAGTGATCTCCGCGTGAGATTTCTTGCTTCTAACTTCATTGTCCACGTAGTCGGCCAACGAGTCAATCGGTGAATCAGTAGCGGGTACTCAAATATATTTGGGCTCGAAGCCCACTTGGCTGCGCATTCTCGTATCTTGAGACAAGTAAATTTACAACCAGCAGATATGATAGTAAGGTTGATCTGTGTGACCATCAAACGTATGTAACATCCTGAACTCTAAAGTTCAAGACTCTTCCTGCTTTATACTGCAGGCATAAGCACTACTGAACCTAACCTAATTATTCGTTGCTTGGCTGTTTCAGGAGATGATGATGCCGCCGACTCCGCTGACGGCGATCGCACAGACCCCGAGGAAAGAACTGGAGTCAAAGTTCACTTTCAATCCTGTACTCGCCAAGGTGAGCCATTGCCAAATGAAGCGGAATAAGCCGTAAGACGCGCACGCACGTCGATACTTTTTTCTGGTTGCTCATCTTCGCGCTGTCCCGCTGCAAATCCAAGCATGCTATTACCTATCTTGTCTATGGTAGTCACTTTTTACACGCTCACAAGTATCTTATTTTTACGTTGGAATATGAGGTAATAACGCACAGTTGCAAGTGTGTAAAAAGTGACTACCGTAGAAAAGGGATAGAGAATAATTCGCTTGGATTTGCAGTGCTGGCGCTCAAGTCGCGTTCCTGATATCTAAACCGTAAACGGAGCCACTTGTGTCGATTCACGGGTTCAATGTGTTTGTTTTTTTTGCAATTCGCAAACAATGCGATTCTTAACAAATCGCACGTGGCATAAGATCACGGAGATATATGCTGAAGCAGAAAAATAAAAGATATTTCAATATAAAATCATACACGTGCGTACATTGTTAATGAAATTTGTATGCAGCGGAACCACGTGTAACTTACTAGAGAGCATTGTTTTTGATCTGTCAAAAAACACAAATTGAACACGTGAACCGACTGTACGCAACTATCGCCGGCCTAGATCTACTTTGGTCACTATCCTTTCTTGCATCCTTTCTCTTCTACCTCTAGCTCCACGCCCATCTCCATCTTCATCTCCATCCTCCGCTTTCCCTCTTCCTCCCGATGTCTCCGCCTTCAAAAATCTACTTGACGTCGAAGCTCGAAACTTTGGAGGATTCGAAAGATTGCAAATAAAGAAGAGGCCATTGTGAATCGCGAAGAAGTCGCAGGCAAATCCGTTAATCACGCGGAGAGAAGTTGAGTCCCGCTTGGCAGAGCCTGGCACTGAAACCTGTGCTACTTGGCTCCAACTCAAGAATCGCCCAGGCGATTGGCTCTGCGGAACGTGTCTCGCGATTCCTGCTTCTCTCGCGAGAGGCGCTACCGCGGAGCATTAAAAAAGTCTCGGTCAAATTAGTCGGTAATTGTGGGCTAATTCGCTCTGGTTAATCCGACCCAAGCGAACCTCCATCCCCTAGGCTCAAGTGCCCGGGAGGTGTCTCCTTTTTTTACTCTCCTCCTCCCTGGTAGCGATCTTTGATCCTCAGCTTTCTTCCCTTCCAAGAGTCGTCTATAGTGACCTACGTGAATTTTGATTGGTGTTTTTTATTTTTCCAGCTGACCGAAGTCCCACCTGGCGAAGCCACGAAGCCTCGTAAGTACACACACATCGATACTATTCTACTAGTGCGTTTTCCTTCGATTGCGCTCCGAGCGCGACCCTGGAATCCTCTGGGCTTCGCCCTTAGCTAGGAGTCCGTCCCCCCTGCGGCCAACGACTAGCATCATGGGCCCAGGATGCCCGATGAACGAAGGAAGAAACCTGCAGCTTCGCTGATCTAGATCTACCTAGCCAGATATCAGCTGGCAAAGGAAGATGCGACCCAGAGATATCGGAACGCGAAAGGACGCTGTCGTCGCGACGCATAGTTCAATAGCGAATTCACCTTTCCTCCTCCTTCGGCTGATACGCGATATCAGTGTGCAATTTGACATCCGAACACGGCTTGGCAGTGCCATGTACCCTGCCGATGCTTCTCTTGATCTCAATTTCCAAAAAGGAAAGAGCAATTTCGAGAAGCCAGAGGTTGTCGAAGTTTCGTATCGATCCAAAATGTCTACCGCTTGTGCCTTTCTCTTGACGCTAAACTCGCGGCCATCGATCTGGTTCCACGTCTCGGAAACAGAACGGACCGTGTAGGAGTAACAGCAGTCGGACTTTGCTCTAAATAATCGTAATTCGGTATCATTGTTAAATAACATTTAGATAAGTCAAGTCCGAAGCTACGTCGAAATTGAATACTTCAAAGGTATAAAAGCCCCACACACATGTCTTATCCGAGGGCAGTAGCCTCATCGTGCCAAAATACTTTGAGAAAACAGCATCCCTCGCGGCAATTCTTTTTTCCTTTTCTTCTTATTTCACTTCTTTTCCTCATTCTCGGAGAACTACCATCGCAGCCCTTGCAGGACTTGGGTCCATGTGTGTGTGTGTGTGCGCGCGCGTGTCTGCTCGAAACTCTTATCTCAATTCCTGACCCCCCCGACCCCCCCAGTCTTCTCTCTTTCTCTCTGGATATTCGTATTGGCCTCCCTCTTTGGCTCCCTCGTGGTTCTCGCCGAGATAGCCTCACGAGAGGAAGTGCTCCGAGTCGAGCTGGTTTCTATGGAAACGATTGAGCCAACCACTCCGGCGCTCCAGCATCCGGATGCCAGGCTGGAGCTCAATGATGACGACGACAGGCTGGAAGCCGATTGGGAATAAGAGCTCAATAGATTTAATGCCAAATCCAGCAGGAGGGTTGCTCCGCTTGTGCCTTTGAGTTTCTTGGACGATCCACTTGCCGATTACTCGCAGCTGCGCGAGAACGATGCCAGCCGCGCTTCTTCGCCGCGGGAACTGGACGATAAGACGATGCTGCGATAACACGACGTTCCTAATTGAAACGTGGAACTCGATTTTCGATAAAGAATACTCTACGTCGTTCGCATCGTGATATTAGTTTCGGCCGCTGTGCCAGCAGCAGGGGGAATGTAGGATCCCCGGTAGTTCAGGCTGCGAATCACAGATGGCCAATGACGACAACGATGGCATCGAGTCCAATTAATTATATTACTTCTTCGAAATCCTTGCGACTTGAAAATTAAATATTTCTCACGCGTCTCGGAAATTTCGGATAAAATTCTCCCTGCCCTCTTTTACGTCCATCCAGTCTGCTCACTCTTTATTTAAATAATTTGTCTTAAATTAGTCTCTTTGGCTAAAAGGCATACTAGTAATCTGCCAGAGATTCGTTGCCGAGCTGCTGCTAATCCCCAGTGCATTGATAAGAGAATCGTATGCGATTAATTATTGAAATTGCCGCGAGTAATCGGCGCCCGAGGATAAATCGCTGCGTTATGGAAATTCACTTTTGGAATAGTTCCGTCGACAGCCGCCAGGGCTATTTTCCAAGAAGCGTCCTGGTAGTTCCCTTGCGAACGAAATAAGAGCGATCAGGCATTAGGCAGAATTAGGCAGGTCGATAAAGATGGCATCATCAGCGACCGAAATGATGAGCTGTTACCTCTGGCTCGGCCTGTTCCTCGAATTTCTCTACGATTTTTATTTTTCCCCCTAAGAAAGGCAGTTCTTTAATGGGTTTCGTAGATCCACTTATTACCGAATGCAAAGAAGATACCTGTTGAGTCGTCGGGTCAAGGCCGAAGCTTCTAGATCCACTTAAATACCCTCATCGAGGTATTTCCCTCGGAATACCTGCACGCGTGTTCCAGCGCGTCGAGGTCACTGAGGTCGAAGCTGCTCAATTCGGATTAACATTACGGGGAGGAACATTTCAGCGCACAATCGTTGATCCTCGTAATCGGCGAAACTATAGTCTAGACTATAGCTGGCTGGCCCAAACGTCATATTGAATATCGATCTTGCGGCGACGGTTATAGGTGGCATCGAGCGGCTGACCTACTTGACCAATACGAGTCAGGACAGGCGCGATCCCATCGCGATGAAGAAAGTAGGAAGACGCCTGGAGCGGGAGACTTGCAGATCCCGAGGAAGAAAAGACAAAGGAAAGGACCTCTTTGATGGAATCGCGAAAGTGCTACCATATAGTTATTGGCTGCATACGTGATAACGAGCGCATTCGTCTGGCCATTCGTGCGCGGTGCTTTCACCCTCGATCACCACGGGGGTTGCTGTCGCGATAAATAACCGCGGAGCACGAGGGAATCGGAGCGGGGGGGTAGGAAGGGGGAGAGGTCGGGAAAGGTCGGTGCTACTCGGCGGAGGTCGGGGAGTTCGGAAGGCGTCGTGGCTTCTCCTGGACTCTGGGGGGATGGGGAGGCGAAAGGGTGGGTCGATATCAAACTCTTGGTCTTCCTACCTCCACCGAATAACCTCCCCCCCGGGGTGGGAGGGGGTGGGGTGGGGAGGGGAAGTACAAGCAGCTCGCAGTTACTTAGCGTGATTAAACCTTCCCCAATACGCTCACTCGCTATTTCGTTTCTATCTTTCCATCTATTACTTCCGCGAGAGAAAGAGGCGTCGATCAGCTGCTCCTCCCCTCTCTCGCGGCGTCCTTCCTCTCTTCTTTCTCTTTTTCTTTTACCCCTTCTTCTTCTGGACTTTAGTCAGACGACGTCTCCTCCACTCTTTGCTACACTCGAACGAAATCATTTTTAATGACTCCCAGACAATTTCTGCCGCTGGCTAAAGGAACCTCGACCTCGCCTAACCTCCTAGCCTAACGTACAGCGAAGGCAGTAATGGCCAGTGTGCAAACCAGTTGCAAAATCCAATACATCGACGTGCCATTATTTTTCTCTTTTTCATTTTCTTGCCGGGCACTTAAGTAATTCCACGAAAGCGCAAAAGTGCAAAAGTACGGAATTGCAAGAGAGAAAGGACAAGAGTCAGCGAGAGTCATTTAAAAGAGGCAATTAAAAGAGAAACACCGTTGGACGGGCGTCCAGCGTCGCGGCGCTGTAACACATGAAGTCGATGACCCATCGGAGAGTGACCCTTCGCTATGGCTCCTGCTAGCGAATAACGCGATCTTGTTTCGCTTTTAATATTCGGCTGGACGTTGGGGCTGCTTCTAAAAAGAAAAAGAAATGGAACTAAGACAGAGATCGAAAGTTCATGAAAGATGCAAAGCTGCTCCGGCGACGTCGTTCCGAAACAGGTGCAGCGCCGGCTCGGAGCTCGGGCTGCCGGCGTGTGCCCAGCGTCACGATCGTCGGACCACCTGGAGTCGGTATCTCTGCTTCGTTGAAGAATCGAGCAGAACAGCGTGTAAGGAAGCAGGGAGTGGGGCGACGGGACGAAGATCCAGAGGAAGCGTCGAAACTGGAGGGCGACTGCAGGCGTCTTGCGAAATGGAGGCAATTCCGTCCGCGAGAGCGCGCCTTGCCGAACGGATGGAAGGCAGAAACGTGGCAAAACGGTAGAGACGCATAGAGCGACGCCTGGTTATGGGGTGGGCAGCCAGAAAAAGGAGGGAGAGAAGGTAACAAAGCCATCGAGGTGCGCGCAGGTGAAGCCGCCGTCTGCTCGACAGGCTGCGTTTACAACGCAACGAATGGCGCACGCACAACACATACGGAACTATAGGTTGCATACACAACGGCAACAGCAGCAGCAACTGCCGACACTGCCGACACTGGCAATGATGGGGTTCGTAGAGTTTGCCGGCCGGTCGGCCAGCCGATCCGCTTGCTTGCCAGCCTACCAACCTACCAGCCAGCCAGCCTACCAGCCTACCAGCCTGGCCTGCCTGCCTCAGTCAACCGAAGCGCGTCTCCGCGAATATACGCCGATAAGCACGCGCGCGCGCTACTACCTACACGTTCGCTTATTGTTTTTACCCGTGCGGCGTCGCGACGCAGTGATGCGCTCTGAGATATAGAAATGCATTGCGACGCTCGGTAGCAACTAGTGGTAAGAGACGTCAGCGAAGAGTTCAGCCTCTCCCTTGGGTCTTTGGTGGATTGACGTCAGTGGAGTAACGTGATAGTAAAGAAGCTGAGAGAGAGAGAGAGGGAAAGAGGAAAGGCGCCGATGTGATCTGCTACGGCGCATCCCGTCGAATGACTGAGCGTGCGTGGCGCGTGCGTCCTCGCGCCCGAGCCATGTGCTGTTTTCCTTGTTTTTCTCGATGACGCGTGGATCGCGCAACAAGACGCCAAGATGCAGGACGAGCAGGCAGAACTCTTGAAGGTGAAAGGTCGCGATGAAACGTCCAAGAGAGGACGCGGAGTGGAGCAGTGGAACTTGTAGTGTGCCGGGAGTGAATAAACAGTCGCGATTCCAGAGACAGAATGTACACAAAGTTCGAGCTGCTTCAGGGCATCGTCAGCTACCTCCTCGTATCAGGTGCAAATGCTGACTAACCTTATGCGCCAATAATTCCCCCCTCCCGTTACTTTCACTTCTTTTTATGGACGCGCAATGAGCAGCTAAATCGCACGAGAAGGCAAAACTTTGAGAGTCGTCGAGCCTACGTGATTCATGCGGTTTAGCCGTCTGAGCTCGAAACTGCAGGGCGTCGTCCCTCTTCGTCTTTCAACCCCTGTAATTCCATTCGTTCTCACGCTCCTTCCTCGCCGTCCTGCCGTTCCGCCTCCGTTACATGTATTTTCCCCTTCTCCTTCCGTTTGGCCTTTACTCGCTCTACTTCCACTTTTCATTTCCGTTTCTCTCTCTCTCTCTCTCTCTCCCGCCCCCTCCTCCCATTCCTATTTCTATGCTGTGCGTACGTGCCTATACCTTTTGAGTGCGTGCGTGCGTACGTGTAGCAGCACATTGCGTACCATTGTTTACTCAATAGCGTTGAAACAGAGTGTACTCGTAGCTCATTGAATTTCTAAATGAACGTACAGCTGGTCTGCGCATGCGCGTCGACTGTTCGAACGTTGTCGTCGTCGTTTCCTATGTCGTCCAATTGACGGGGCCCGATGACGCTCGGGTTCGCGTGTCTCTCTCGTCCTCTTTTTCAATTCCCTAGGGGAAGTTTGCGCGTCCCCCTTGCTCGGCTACTCTCGACCGGATTCGGATTTCTTCGGCTCAGCATTGTTTGAACGACCGAAATTGCCGGTTGGGTCGCTACGTAATTGGTGTTCGCGACGAAACCTGCTGCCGCCTTTGCTCGGCTCGCTTAGACTTACATATATTAGTAGCGTCTTTGTGCTTCCTTCCTCGGCTCTGTCCTGACATCGTCAATTGGACAGGCAAGCCAAATGATTTGTCTCTTTCTTTTCTCTCTCGCGAATACATTGACGTTGGAGTAACGTGTAATCTTATGGAAAACTCGCGTTATCATACGTTATCATATGTTTCTCTTTGGCCTGTTTCAGAAAGAGAGAGGCACCCGTCCAACAGGCTGTCTGCGTAAGTATATGCACCACGTCTAACATTTTTTATTGGTCTTTCCCTACCTCTCTCCCCTCCCCCTTTCTTATCACTGTTACAACTCGAATCGTTATCATTATTCTCGCCATTAGGGGTCGATGGAAACTTCCTTTGTACGAAAATTCGGCCAACGACCAATCAACCTACCGAAGCAAAAATTAATTATACATTCCGACACGAGTCAAAGTTCGCTTGATAATTTGGCGATTGCTCCCGACCTTGATTAGCTTCGGCTCTCAGCTGGAGCAGCAGCCTGATTAACTTTGCTTTATTATCTCGGTCATTTGGATTTGCAAAGACGAGCGGTGGGAACGTTCAGGAAGCCGAGTCATTTATCTTTTTATTCCTTCGAATTTCCTTGTTCCAACTCTCATCGTAGTTCCTGCTTCGCAATCTTTGAGTCTGTTTCTTCGCCGGTTTTCCACCGAACGAGCGTTGGTGCGATATCGTCTCGTCCTCTTATCTACGAAGTTCTGCGAAAGATCGTTAAAATTTCGTTGCTCGGGAATTTTTGAACAAACAAGAGCAACGTGCTTCGGACGCGGGCGTGGGAAAAAAAGGTAGGAAGCAAAAAGTGGGACTCGAGCGAGCCGGAAGTCCGAAATATAGGAAGCCAGGAGTCCGTGGCTTCGCTGGCTCTTCGAACCCTTGAAATATAAAGAAGACGGAGAAGCGTCGCCGACAGTTCCGGTTCCCATATGTATTTCAATAACTCGGCACGAGACGTTCCTGGTAATTTCGACGAAGAGAAAAATTAATGTGTTCACTGGGCCGCAGGCTGACTCCTCTTCGGCAGCCCTTTACCAGCCTTTCGTCCTCTCGACTACCCTTAGTAATTGCAGGGCAGCCCCTGTCCCTTTTGCCCAACAGGGAAACTAGGCCGCATCGGCGGCGTTTATCGACGCGAGCGACATTGTTACCCTCTTACTCCCCCCTCCCCCTCCTCCTCCTTTTCGATGAACGCGCAGGCTACGTTTCCAAGGAAAATACGCGATAGGACACGCGATTTTAAACCGAGGGGAGTCCCGTGAGCAGCTGGGGTGTTGGGGGTTTCCGGTAGGGAAACCCTTCTTGTGGAATCGCAAGGGCAATTCGGTCAAAGCGGAAGAGGAGTCGTGCAATGGAAGGAGGGCGGGAGGGAGGGGGTTGGGGCACTGGCTACTTTTAAGGGAATAAAGAGCCTTTTCGCTGCTCTCAAGCCTAACGATTCCATCAGTCTCCCTGTCACGAGCATGCCCACCCATTCCCACCCACTTCCACCCACTCCCTGCCCATGGGATCAACCTGTGCATCGATCTTCCGCAATTAATCACCGAATTGCGCTCGTCGATGCCAGAACTCTACGCGATTAACGTTTAACGATTAACGATTACCGGTTAGCGGCAAAGTGCAACTTGCCACTCGGTGCTGGCTGTTGCTCTCTCGTTATCAGTCACTGCCGCAGAGAGGCCTCGACTGACGTCAAGTGGCCTTGCTCGGTCTGATAACAGTAAGCTTAGCCATTCCGATAACAATTCGCCTGACGTCGATTGGCCTCTCGATACGACGACACGTTGCTCCGACCCGACCAAGCGTCGTTTCCAGCGCCTCGTGTCGCTCGGCTCTACGAAGTTTCTACGTTTCCTGCAATTCCGTCTGCGTCGACCTGGGTACGGAATTGATTCGAAACAGCATAAACTGGGGATCGGGAGTCAAGGAAAAAGCATTACTACCCACTGCCAAGCGATTCCAGACCACAGATCTTCTGCGACCCTCAGATTTGCAACCACCGAGTCGAGTGCCCTTCTCGCCCCCCTCGTCCTCTACCTGTCCCACTCACTCCATCCACTCCCTGTATCTTCGCTCTCCCCTTGCTCTCTTCCTCTCTCTTTCTCTCTCTTTCCCCTCTTCCTCAGAGGAGTATCACTTGGCTCCCTGAGGCTTCGTTTCTAATTACAAGAACAACCTGGCCCCCCCGACTGCTTTGCCCCGAAGAGTCACCACTCTCGAGGACGCGTTCCCCCGCCTTCCAGCTCGAGCCGGACGACGACGACGACGACGGAAGTGAGTCCTGGTGCCTTCCGTCTTCCGTGGCTCTCGCGTCCTGGCTCGTGTCCTACGCCCTGGGCAACATTTCTCCTGGGCGCTGGAATCGGGCAGCCCTGGGCTGGCTTCCCGAGTCTCGTTACAGCTCGGAGAACACGCCAGGAAATGTTCCTTCGTTCAGTCCGGCAAACAGGTTTCCTCCGCTCTGCGACTAGAATATCGCGCCATCCTTGATTTTTCTGCGCCGCGGAAGTGCCGTTTCTTCTGGGACCATTTTAATCGACTTGACGCACCGACACCAGCGCTCTTCCTGATCGCTCCCTGAAGAGTCCCGGATATCCAGGAGTCACGGGTTCCATCCCGAATCATTCCCAAGAGGATCTCTACGTAACTTTGCACCCAAACTATCTTTAGACCATTGGCTCTTCTTCCGGGTCCTCTTACCTCTCCCCCCTCTGGACTTTCAATTAACGTCCTACCGACTCACGCGAGTGCAGAGCTGGACCGTTAAAATTTCGGGAAATCCAATCACGTGCGCTACGTTGTCGTGATTCGTGGGAAGCGGCCAGTCAGTTCAGCAACAAGGCAGATCCAGCGATCCAGCGATCCAGCAATGCAGAGGGAGGTACAGGGCACGTAGCACCGAGGTCGACGTCCGCTATCCTCTACTCCGCGTTACGTGCAGCGTAGTTCCTCTGCTCTGCTCAGTTCTACTCTCTTTTACTCTCTTCCGCTCTCTTCCATTCTCTTCTGTTCTACTACGTTCCGCTCCACTCGACTCCACTCGAGTCTGGATACGAGAAGCGGCGTCTCCTTCTCCGCGTTCGCTAGTCGCGACTCCATCCGAGAGTCTAGTGGCTCGACGGATGCGAATCTCGAGTCCTTGCGTGTCCTCCTAATAACCGCGAACATCTTCAGCATCCATTTTGTGCGCGACTCCTGCCCAAAGACGCTGCTGGATAGACGATGAAGCCATATTGCGCCACGAGGAGATTGTTCGCCTGAAGTTTCCATGGGAGCGATCTCGACTGCCCCTCCTTCCGTCCTCCTACTCCATCCTCCTGATCTGCCTCATTTGCCCGATCCGACACGTGCCTCCTCTCTCGATCGGCTATTTTTTCTCTTACAAACGCATCTGTTCTTTCTTTGCCACAGGGACTTGGAGCGCGACCTGAGCCTTTCCGAGGACAGCGAGGATGAGGAGGGAACCAAGGTACCTTCGGAGTTAGAGAAAAGAGTCCTCGGGACTTACCGAGTCGTTCGATGTGAACGACGAAGCGATTAGCAGGGCGATTAGAGTCTCGCTAACCAAGCGGGGATCCGCGTGTGGTCCAGTCCGACCAGTCGGATGCCAAGCATTACGTAACACGGGGATCTTGAAAATGTAATACAGAACTCTCGATGTCTCTGGAGTCTCGGTATATCGTCTCCTGCTATCGCATTGATCGCCGCATTTTACGCATTAATTAGATCGATGGTGAATTTTGTAAAATCGGAAATTTGACAATGACATTGTTCGCAGGGTGCGTCACCGAGAGCGTCGAGGAACGCGAGAAGTCCGGACCTTACGGTTGAGTAAGTATTCGAAGCCTGGCTTCTCTCAATAATTATCTTTCATTGGATAGTCCTTGCAATCTGATACACGTTGTAATAGGGCTGTGACGCCTTCGCAACTCTGATTATGCGTATGAGACGATGACCAA
This sequence comes from Trachelus troglodyta, assembly GCA_030142635.1. NCBI lineage: Eukaryota > Metazoa > Arthropoda > Insecta > Hymenoptera > Cephidae > Trachelus > Trachelus troglodyta. Next base: position 514,167 of record JARQTJ010000823.1, read on the forward strand.
TGGTCGGTTCCTTCAACTCCGGATAATTTATTATCTGACGGATAGCTATCCTCGATACTTAGTGAGATTAGCTTCTGGATAAAGTTATCGGGGGACTTATCCAGGGGTGAAGAAAAACCGGCCATAAGTGCAGCGACGCTGGTAGGGTTCCTGATCTCCTGGAGATTCTGCCCTGTTCAGGTGTTCGATGATCGATGCTGGTTTCAACTAGTAGACTTACTCTTTTTTATTCTTCTAGCCTTTCGACACCGCTGATACCGGCCATGACACCCGCTCCACCACCTCTAGCTCCTATGTCGCCGATGGGCATGTCGCCCGATGGTCCTCTTTCTTCCCCGAGACCTCTGAGCCCTCCTCGAGTATCCTCCCCGACGAAAGAAGCAAGCGCGATAGGCGCACTTTCTCCGTCACCTGTACCGCCAATGCCACAGAGTCCTCTCGACAAATCAGAGAAGCTCTCAGAACTTTCACCCTTACCGACGGACCAGAGGCCGCCGAGTCCTCCCGTGGAAGCTACGCACCAGAGTTCAGTTAGCGCAAGTTCCAGCTCCGATTCAGGATCGGACTCGGGCTCGGATAGCAGCGACGACTCTGAGGACGAGGTAGCACAACCTCCGCCTAAGGGACCATCAACGCCGCCTTCGGTGTCTCCGTCGGCACCTGCCGAGGAAGCTCCGCCAGCTGTCGAGGAATCAAAACTCCGCTGGAACCTCAGTTCGTTCTTCGCGAAACCTCCGCCGCAACAAGGCGATCAGAATGCTGAAAATAAATCTTCACAGGTATATATCAGATTCGTTTACGAAGAGAAAAGGTTTAGTGGGTAACCAAATTCATAAATTATATATATACACGCAACGCCAACGATTATACGGGATAGGGTTTGATGTCAGGATAATTATTAAAGTTTAAGATGATCCTTGATTGTATAATGTTAATATGTTTTTCTGTATTTTCAATAGGATGATGTGCGAGGAGACGGATCACCGAGTGCTGTGTCCTCAGAAACGAGATCTCATCATCGGGATGCTGGACACTCTGGACATTCGGGTCACACAGGGCACGATTGGAAACTCGATGAAGCTCTCAAGAGAACGCACAATTCGGCTATGCTGAGTCTCTTGAGCGACAGCGATCATCATTCCGAATCTGATAAGAGGCAGAGCGTCATCGAGGAGGCTCGTCAGCAGACGGAAAAGATTAAGCCTCCGGATGCCAAGAAGAGAGGACGACCGCGTAAACCTACAAAGAGTCCAAAAAGCCATCGGAACTTTGACGACGGTGGTGGAAAGAACAAAAGAAGCATCAGGACTCGGATTAATAGTAGTCCAAAAAAGAAGCCGATCTCAAAGCCGACGGTTTCTACTAGCGAGGATGCCAGCGATGCTCAATCGCAGGATGCTTCCAGCGATTCCGACAGCGAGCGTCCAAGTCCACTGAGACACTCAACAGCCTCTCCAGTGTCCAGGAGTGTCAGTGACAAGTGTCGGCCACGGCTGAGTGTCTCCTCGAGCGAGGATGAGGGACCTCCGAGCAAGCACAATGTCCCGGATGATGTTTCTTGGACGAGGTTGTCGATTAAAAGAAATAAGCTTGCCGAACAGTCGGCAAAGAAGGCCGAGAAAAAGAAAGCTTCGACGAAAACAAAATCCAGGAGGTCGAGACCACGACTTCCCAGTGCACCTGCCGGTCCCTCGGATTCCGACAGCGAGACCGAAGCGGCCCCAATTAATACTCGTATTCAGGTCGCAAGGGTGCCACCCAGGCCAAGACCTCCTCCCAACAGGACCACGTCACCGGACAATTCCGATAGCGACAATAGTCCCGCCCCGAAGCTCCAGGAGGAAGGAGGAAATGTACAGGACAAGAAGAAGAGTGATACGTTGCGTAAACTCTTTTACGGGAACAAGGGCGGAGCAAAGTGTGGAGGAAAGGGTGCAAAAGGTGGTGGGAAAGTCGGCGGCAAATGCGGAATCTACGTGGAGGAATACACATCAGCTTCGATCCTCACGGGCGGCGAGAGTCCGTACAAGAGGCCGTCCTCGCAGATGTCGATTCCGCCTTTAAGATACGTAAATGGTATCCCGAGTATTATGTGCCGGCTAGATCTCAGTCGACTCTCCCACGTGCCCCAACCATCGCGCGGTCAAGAATTGAGACAACACACTGAGCTGCCGGACACCAGGCCGTCCTCTAGGCAGGCTGCCGTTCTGGCCCCGCCCCGACCGTCAACCCCTGAGGAGGGCGAAATTGTCGACACTCCTTTGCCTTCGAAAATACGGACTCACAGTGAGAATAGTAATGCCCTTGAGGGCGAGATTCCCGTTAAAATTCGGGGCATTAAAGCCGAACCGATCTCGGACACGAAGAACTTGTTAGGTGGAATCGGTGCTCACAGTGGCGGCGGTAGTGGTTTCGTTGGTCCTGTTTCTAGTATAGCTAGTGCTAGTGCTCTTAACGGGAATCCCAGTGCCAGTGCCAGTGGTACCAGTGGTACAAATGGCAGCAGTACTGGTGCTACTGCCAGTAGCAGTACTGTCGGCGGCGGTAACAGTGGAAGTGCGCGCAAACGGAAACGCAATCTGAGTTGTAGTTCTGTGTCTAGCTTGAGTACCGTTTGTTCAGTGGACTCGAAGGCGAAACACGGTTCCTCCGAGCACAAGGAGAAAAAGAAGAGGAAACGGAAGCATGCCGATGCCGAATCCCTCACGCCGAGGCCTTCTTCCAGTCAGGTGAGACAGACATTGGCAAATAATCTATTTACTTAAAAAAGCAGCAGCAAGTCATTTCCACAATTCCATATTCCCACTTCGTAACATAAAGAACGTCACTTTAATTCAACTTCTTAAACGCCGGCAGAGCGACGTTCAGCCTACGAATCACGAGCGGGAAGACAATGCGGACACGAGCCTTCTTCCGCCACCGCCGCCACCTCATCGTATTTATTATTCTTACTTCAACCCGCAGAACGAGATTGTCGAGGACCAGGATAGGTAAGTATCGACGTCAGATAGAATGAAAGGCAATTTTCGAAATTGATTGGTAATCAAGGAATCGTTGGGATACCAGGGACCAGCATCAGTACCTGACGGAAGCTAAACGACTAAAACATAAGGCCGACGAGGAGTGCGACCTGACGGCCCAAGGAATGCTTTACCTCGAGGCTGTACTCTATTTCCTGTTGACCGGTCACGCGATGGAATCCGATCCGTTGACCGAGCGGGCCTCCTTCACCATGTATAAAGACACTTTAAGTCTTATCAAGTGAGTGCCTCTCAGAATCGTCAAATCATACTCGATAATTTGGTTACAACAAGGTACTAATAGCCTCTCTCCTCGCTTCCAGGTATATCTCCTCCAAATTCAAAAGTCAACAGAACAATTCCCCCGAGAGCAGTATACACAATAAGTTGGCTATTTTGAGGTAGGTATCAATTTAATCCTGGTGACTTTGGAATCTTTTAACAAGATCAAAGCCAGTGAGTCACGAATTTGAACCCATGGATTTTTTTTAGCCTATGGTGCCAGTCCCTCATATACTTGAAGCTCTTCAAGATGCGTAAACATGAAGTCAAAGATTATCAAAAGCTCCTGGCTGATTACTATCAAAAGGTAACTCATCCTTCTTTTAAGAAAATTGCAAAAAAGATTGAGCATGACTCTTATCTCTGACTTACAGCTAACTCAGGCATCTTTCGTCCAGCCCGAAGGACAAGGGACGCCATCGCCTTTGTCTCCGACTCCCTCGCCAGCTGGCTCTGTTGGTTCGGTCGGAAGTCAAAGCTCTGGTTACAGCAGCGGCGAGCTGGCTAATCGAGGTGCAGCTGGACAACCTCAGGGTCCTCCTTGCTTAAACGTACCCCTAAATGTGCATCACGCAATGCAGAAGCAAAATCATCACTTTGGTCTGTTGATGAACTGCCACGAACTCTGGGACCAAGCTAATGCTCTGGTCACGGATAAGCATAGAGGTAATGAATCTGAAAGCCATCCTAACGAAAGCAGAAAGAGCATCGATGATTAACGCCCATCATTTTGCAGATTTCTTTATCGAGCTGGACGAAAGGATAGGTCCGCTCACATTGAAGAGCTCCCTGCGAGATTTAGTTCGCTACGTTCAGGCTGGGATAAAGAAGTTACGAGCCCTCTGACCTCAGTGGCACAGCCCCCGACCACCCACGCCGAATTACATCACTTCTCTCCCTCACAACATGGCCACGTATCCGACCATGTTCACGTAGCTACGAGTCAGCGGCGTAATGCCGCGAAGGACAGGGTGAAGCGGACGGGGGAAAAGGAGGAAGGAGCAGAAGGAATAGCAGGATCAGAGAGAGGGAAAGTGAAATTACTTTCGAACGAATGATGCGGAAAGTGACGAGAAGAGTGAAACCGATGAAAGAGTAACGAAGTTCTTAAAGAGACTTCAGGCAGGCACAATTAGGATCAAGGTTTTTTCGCCAAGCGAAACGTACAAGGTGTGGCGCTGATACAATATGGACTGGTTACCGACAATTCTGAAACAGGTCTGCATTTAGAATTACGATTAGAGCGCGTGCATCGGTATGGAATCGCGAGGATTTTATGAATTCCACTGTCTGATCTGGGTTTACTTATAATTAATAACATTAATATATATATACGCATCGACGCACGCCAATCCTCGGTGCAGTGTGCTGTTCATCACGGTCGATGGTGATTCGGGTGATTTTTTATTTTTCTTATCGGTTATTGGTATGTTACAAGAATCCATTGAAATTCGTTTTACTCTACCACCAGTTAACTAATTAACGTGTACAACATAGGTTGACGACCCACCCAGTACAAAATTTTAGTAAATTCTCGTATCCACCGAACGGTGGAAGTTCGTCATCCTTGTTGAAGATTTTTCGAGTCATTATCCATGTATCGTCTTCTTGTGAAGAAAACCAACTGAACAGCAACAGGAACGTAGATCAATGACCTTTTTGAAATTGCCTGCCTGATAGAGGAATGACGGTCTTTTATCGTACTCGTAACGCGGTATCTTTTTGGCTGAGCAGAAACCACACTTGACACACACTTGCAATACATTTTCGCAATTCCCTGCCCACAATCTTCCATTTATTTCTGCGATTATCAAGATAAATGCAATAATGACTGACACGCAGAGACACCCGTAGGCGGGCCGACACACAAATCACGCAGACGGATACGCGTGTTTCTGTTAAGGATCTTAGAAATCGACTAGACAAGGTATAAAGGAGTAATTTTTATCTATTTTCTGAGGTGTCCGCTTTTATAAAATGTGCGTAGATACAATAAAAAAAAATAAAATAAAAAAGAAAAGGGCGAAAAATAAGAGTCAAGTGCCACGGGAGTGCCCGTGCGCTTTCGCATCACGCCCCTGGGCGCATGAAGGTTACCTGTCATATATTTCATGAAATAATTGAAATGCAAGGATACACAACATAATTTAAAGAAAGAATTATATATATATAGGTATATATATAATTAGGTATACGTATGTATATACATATGTATGTTTTATATATATTGTAAATATGAATAAGGGACGGAGGACTGTACGTAAGCGCTAGGCGAAAGAATCACAGAGAGAGAGAGATGTTGCTGGGGAGTAAATGAAGAAAGATGAAGTCTCGGTAGAGATACGAGCCGTGTAAGAGACGCCTGTGTATGCTAAAAGCGAGAGCAAGTGAATGAGTAGTCGTGATAGTGATGAAGGAAGAATTAAGGAATTTTGTACATGAACGACGAGCTGTGCTCTAGTGTTAATACGAGAGACAACGCCATTTTGACGGTATCAACTAGACACCAGTAGCATCGACACGACACAAGAACAACAGCAACAACAACAAAAATACATATTATTTACATTACCTAGAATTTACGGGAAAGTAGTGGTTCTAGAGATGAAAACTATACATAAACAAAAATGCATTAATATGTAAGGCAAAAGTGGGAAGCTACATAATACAGAAGTATATATACACATATATATATATATACATAAATGCATACGTTAATATGTTTGTGTATGTGTATATATATATATATTTAAATATATGAAATAAGTAAAAAGTAAGTTGCTCATGTGTATATTTTTGTAAATAGGTATTGTGAGTGCCGCCGCCTTGAGGGTTGCCTGTCTCGCGTATGACGACAGGCTCCGCCCGACCCATTTTTGCTACCACATCTTTACCGAGATACATTTCATTTGTTTTTCTCCTGCTTTCTTTCTTCTCTCTTTCGTTGATCAGTTTAAATCCATTAATTGAACTCGTCGAATAATCGATCGATTCCTCTCTTTCATTTACTTACTACTCTATCACACGTCACGCGACTGGTCTTTACCTTTTGGTTTATTCGGTCTTCGCATTATTCATTCGTGTTTGATTGGAGTTTTCTTGCTGTCTTCGTTTCTCTAATGTTTCCTAAAGACACGAATATGCTTTGCCTACTTTTTTGGAAAATCAGACGCCAGCGATAGGGATGCGTGACACTCGATGGGGCTTTAAGGAAACCTGAAATTACCTAAAGTTAGCTAGAAAGTAAAAAAAGAGTAAGACGAACGAACGGGCGCAATAAATAGACAAAGAGTGGCGAAGAGAGAATGGAGTTGACAGAAAAACAATTGCGAATACGATATTGGATAGAGTTGGTGGGCGTGGTGACCCTAAAGTAACTAGTGCGGTCCAATGGTTCATGGGATACAATTTTATATCGATGAAAATGATAAGGGGTAAATTTGTGAGACATTTAAAGAGGGGGAAAAGGAGAGAGATAGAGAAACGAGGTTTGAAGAAGTTTAAAGCGTAAAAGTTTGAATCGAGGAAAAATATAGCGAAAAAAAAAATTAAAAATTATTACAAAAATTCCGATATTTTCAAGATACATATTTATAAGCTATACGTATATCAGGTCCGTATCCCACCAGCTCGAAATATTCCTGGCTAACACATTGGGATTTAGTGATGGGGATGTGTTGCTCCTAGTGACTCATACGCATTCTCAGTTTTCTCATCGACATCCTTTGACTAATTGTAGAGAAGCTGAGGCCCCGTCGTTCTCTGCGAATTCCATCTAGTGAAATCTTCTACTGAATGAGCCAACGGAAGAACGGCAAGACGATAGTATTTTAATGTTTACGAGGAAGAAATAATGTTTAACAGGACTGGCTAGTTGAAACAAGTGAAGAGAGAGCGAGAGAGAGAGAGAGAGCGCAACGGAATAAAATTCTTAAAATTTTGCACTCAATTTCTGCCCTTTTCATCAATTATATTCTTCTTGGTCTGCTCTATCGTAACCGTACTATTCTATTCATACTCGGAATTGTAGTCACGAAGGGAGAGGGGAGGGGAGGAGGAGGATAGACACGGACACACATGAAAATGATATCCTATATTATATTATATTCTATGATTATATATATATATATACATATATATATATTAATGTGTATTATTTTTATTATTATTATTTTGATCATTATGACTATTATTATTAATATTATTATTGCTGCTATTATTATTATTTGTATTATTATTATTATCGGCATAGATAAAATTATTATATCATTTGTCCCTGAAGAATGTTCACTGAAGCTAAACTCGCTCGCGACTGTGCCAATCGGTTCGGCAAAATACTCCTGCGGAACGTTTGATATCCTGCGCGTCGCTCTTCTACTCGTTTTCTTGCCGAGCATCTTCGTATCGTTCGCATCTTCATTCTTATCAGCATTATCTCACTTTTTTTTCTCCTACCGTCCGAATCTCTCATCCTTCGATAATCGGAGATCTGTTTCCTGTTAGTCCGTTAGCATCCTGATTTCCCGAGGGAAGGTGGTGAGTCGGTTTGGCGGAATTTGGGAAACCAAACAAAAACACGTCGCGCTTCTTCAGGTTCGAGATTATAAGAGGCGGGAGGATCAGAGGGACGACTGGATGGGGAAAAAGCGAGAGTACCGAATACAGAAATGCAGAGAATGATTAACGTGAGGCGGGAGCGCGAGTGAAGTGTCAAACGGGAAATTGGCCTGTGAATCGACTGCTGCACTAGTAAGTGCACGTGCACGGGGGTTCTAGAAGGTTCCAGAAGGGAGGGAGGGGTCGACGCTTCTCGATTGGTTTTATAATTTGCGGCGTAAAACGTACATACCTCATCGTGAGAATCGGACAGGCTTCACGTTTTACTCGGGAGACACGTAACGCACATTCGAGGGATGGACAAAGGGAGAAGATGAAGGCTGGAAATGCTGGCCTCTCGCTAAATAAAGTCCAAGGGAAAGTAGAGGGTTGCACGGCTCGAAGGTCGAAACTCTAATGATGGCAGAGAAAGAGATAGATTTGAAATTGTAGGCTAGAGTCGGCCGAATGGGGAGGATCAAAGAAAATGAAATATGAAAAAAAAAAGAGAAAGTCAATTGCGAAAGAACACATGAAAGAGCAACCGCACCAAGGAGAGACCAAACTCGCTTAACGAAAAACATTATCTACTCGCTTTTTATTTATTTTATTATTATTCTATTGATAAGATTATTGTATTGATTATTATTATTATTATTATTATCGTCATGATCATTATATTATTATTATTAATTATATTAATTATTATATTTATTGGTGTGGAGGCTGAGACACGGCCGAGCCACCGCTCTGATAAATTAAATTGTTGAAACTAATCCATTGTTACTTAACTAATATTGTTCCAGTTGAAAAACGAATAAATCATTGAATAAACGAAAGAACGAGTCAAGGATTTCCCTGAGCGTGCAACGTAAATCGAAATTAATTGATCGAACAATCCTTTATTATTGCGTATGATACGCGGAGAAGACGCTTTCGATTAATTGATTTTTTTCTCGGTTTATCTTTGCGTTGAGTTTTTGATGAGAAACCAATATAATTTTCAGTGCTCGTGTTTGTCAATTATTTCCTTTGGCATTGCCCAAATCTGCTACCCCCAGGTCCTTTCGACCTGACAAACTTGACTCGTTCAGTCAGTCGATTCTCCCTTTAGCGCACAAATTGAAAATATGTATTTCGACAGAAGAAATTGCGTCGACTTGATTATGACTAATTGATTGGTCGCTAGTGAAATTGCTGCTCTCGAAATCCGTTTCATCACTTGAAGAATGAGATTCAGTAGCGCTATTTTCCTACGGATCCAGAGAATGCGATAGACAAGCCCCGTTACTTTCGCAATGCCAATTTAATCACTCCAGGCGTAGCGTGATGCTCTGTCGTTGAAGCGTTCTGTTGTTGTTTCTCGCTCGAAATTCCCAACTCGATTCAAAATTAGAAAAGGATATTTTTAACGAAAGAGGATTTCTGAGGGAGAAAAGACACAGTCCTCTTTAGTGGGAAGAACATGCAACTTCAATTGAACACATGGTGACAATATATAACATATTTGCAAGATATTTTGTTAAAAGAGGCATTTTTTAACTTACTTTATAGTAATCCGAGCTTGAACTGATCGGGAACCTTTATTACTCTACCAGTAAAGACGTAGAATCTGTAAATGCGTGGCTGATGATAACGATTGGCTGCTATAATGGTTTCACGACGATTCGCAAATGTATACTCTACTTTTTCTTTATACTTTTACGCCGTTAGACCTACATTGCCGATTTTATTATTACATTATTGTGTACATTATATACATTGTAAAAAGAAAACTATTCACTATAATTATATTCATTTTTGAGCAGTCGATGTTCTCCGAATGAGGCACATTGTTTAGAGTGCATTGAATGAATAAATAAAATAACAAGTGAAAGAATCTTCGTCTTAATTTCTTAAAAACATATTTCCACAAGCGCTCGAAGAACGTGCTTTCGCACGGCTTAAGGGAGAAAATCATTTTCGACGTTGGCGCTAAATTTTGCTTATTTCTCCTGCGCTGTGCCCCATCTGGCACCATTCCAAATGGAGCATCTATTTCTTGCTGACGTACGTGAGAACCACTGGATTCGCAAGAAACTATTGCATCAGGTTTTCCCACTTGGCCTAATGGTAACTGTGGTGGGTGATCTTATTGGCGGTGAAAGAGACTAGAAGCTCTGCTGCAACGCAAACAAGCTAATATTTTATCAACCGAAGGTTATCTAAAAAAAAAAGAAAAGTTTGTCGACGTCAGTGAAGTCATTGCTGCTTTTGCTCACAGATGGCAGCACTCTCGACGATGCGTCAGTACGTCAGATTCGCTTGGCACGAATCCTACCGGGAATGGCTAGTTTATTTATCTTCCGTCAACACCTACTGTCAATTTATAGCTGAGCGACCGACGTTGATTCTGTGGGTATTGTCGGATCTCATTTTACCGAGAATAAATCGTCGAAACGATTCAAGCCTTTTCCGCTAGTACAACTCACGGTGGTTGGCGCTGCGACAAAAAGCAAGCGGAAAGCGTATCTCTCATTCGCTCGCTAACGGCCGAGCGTACGTCGCGTTTTTCCTACATCGCCGGTGCAGCCGCAGCGACGTAGTGCAATTGTTTTTGTTTTCGCTAACAAGGAGCAGGGTGTTTGGTGTAACAGTGCAGTTTCGTTCAATTTGAATCGTCGTGCCGTAGTTTGTGTGTATCATCAAGTGAATTTAGTGTCAGTGACGTCGATTTTCTCTATTCGCTCTTCGTGTATTCTCAGCGATTTTTAAGCATCTTTGTTCCTTCTGGCTGCTTGTGCGTTCGTCTAAGCGTCCTGGAATTAACGGAACTAACAAAGCCGCCCCGCGGCCCAACAGAAGTTTCAAGGTGAGTTCGGAGCAGACTTGTCCGCGCGTGTATATCCTCTCCCGTGCGTATTCGCGCCTTCCTTGGAAGCGACTGGGCCACCTGTTGGCTCCAACGAAGTGCATTTCAGCGAGAGATGCTTTGCTGCGAAGTTACGTTCATAGGTATTCGGCAATCGGAATTCTCTTAAATCAGCCAAGAATCAGCTGAGCTGTCTGACTTATTATTACGCCGCCTCAAGAGAATTTTCATAAAATCGGATCGTAAATTGGAAAGACTAGTGCTCGCTCGGTGAATCGGTTTGCCCTCGATCCTACTGCTTGCGTTCGCATCTGGAGCGGATCTCGATCGAATCTCTCTGCGTAACGTAGTTTTGAGTTTCGCGTGGCACGCTCTTGTGCTTCTGACTGTATCTTCCTCTCTCTCTCTCTTTCTCTATTCCATTTCGTCCTGCTGCGTTCTCTTTCTCCCTACGGGACACAGGAGTCCGTTCGATCGGTTGCGCAATGTCAACATTCGTTCGGCTTATGAAAGGAAAAGAAAATGACGTATCTGTTGTCCCGTGAAGAATATTTCCACATATATCGCAAGAACGTTGTGTCTTGCGTGTCCCTCGGATTGCTAATATTCAACAAGCTTACGAACAAATCGATGACGTCGATTACTGGTATTCGGGTAAATTCGGTTTATGCGCCTATTTTCTTTGTTCCCGAGCTTTAAGCCCTGCGCGCTGTTATTTCAAGTAACGGGACTTGGAAAAATCCTCGAAAACTTTTCCACAGCTCCAAGTACACGACGATGGGAAATATTAAAACTATCTTGATGCCTGGTAAAAGTTTTCTCATCGTAAAGAAGATTCGAAACGCCTTGGAAAAAAACTCGAGTGCCAAGGAACACTGAATTCTCCTTCGAGTAGAAGAAAAAAGTGAAGAACAAGAGAGATCATTCGGCTCCAGATTCACGTTGATACGTGATAGATTCTCGCGACATCCCGGATGCTGCTACGGATAATACGGTTTGTGTAAAGAAGCGTGAGAGGGAATGCGAAGTTTGACGTAACATTTTGATCGGCGACAAGCCCAGTTCTCTTTCTAACCTGACGTCAGCCAGGAAACAACCAGAGTCCGACCCGCTGGTATTGCTGCTGTTGCTGGTATTGCTAGTATATTGTTAGTATATTCCTAGGTATCGTGTGACCCGGTTTGGGTGCGCCCAGACGCCGGTGTGGCTTGTTATTGTATCCTACACGTACATGAAAATGTAAACGTGAGTGTAGATGGCTCCGAGTAAATGTCAGGGGCTGCCCGGTAGTCGGAGAGTGGTGGTGCCTTAGCTTTGGAAATCACGAGCATGGTCAGCAGCCCCATCCCTGCTCTCGATACGCTCCATGGGAATTCGGCCTGATAAGGTGAAACGGAGGCAAGAGGCAGGGGAAGATAGCCTCGAGAAATGGAAGTGAACCGATCAAGGGCTCCAGGATCCCAGCTGGAGGTTGTCCAGGTTGGGAATAAAAAATGGACATTGACACACCGACCGCGATCGCCTGGCCAATCAGTTTCAGTTCTAGTCCATAAACTGTTCCACGTTCCGAAATTTCGAATTTCCGGTGTCTTTGCGATTAAGGTCGAAAGGACCCGAGAGAGGCTACTAGTAGGACTTACGGACGTGCGTGTCTCGCTCGAGGGGAATCCAAGGGTAGAAGTAATCGGAGCCGAGGCCGTTGCGACATCGGTTTTCGCACAGACGCGCTTCGACTGGTTTCAGGTTTTGCGAACACAAATCTACATGGACGAGTCTCCACCCTTCGCGCTCTCTAATGCTATTAGATTCACTCGGAAGCCATTGGCGTTCTCATCAAGAATCCCGACTATCTGTCTCTCTGTCTTTTTCTTCTGGCGAAGGTTACGAAGCGCCTCGGGCGGAACAGGCACCTTCGACGAAGAGAGAAAGAGAGGGAGAGAGGCGAGCGCTCGGAGATAGGAGAAAGTTTGAGTCGGACGAGGGGAGACTCGGAAGCAGAAGTCGAGTCGAGTCAAGAAGACAAGTCTTTCTACCGTCTGTTTTCCCTGTCGGAAGTTACTCGATTCTGAAACATGTTCTGAGAGCCACAGTGAAATCATATATGAGATTACGACACACATCATCCTGGAGCCGCGAACTTGGTGAGATGGGCAGGTCGGGGGGAAGCGAGGAACTGGCTGTTCCAGTGATTATTCCGTGGTGGAAGTGGTGGAGTCGATGTAGACAACTCTCGTTGGCTCGATGCGCCTCTGGCTACTTTCTAATTTTCATAATATTCAATGGTTTTCGTGGCAAGTCTACGCAGCGCATTAACGCAGCCCCGCATCGCGTTCGGATTCGTTTTAGAGCGAAGATGGCAGAAAGGCAACATGGCTACTTGATTAGTGCGCCTAATTAGGATACCTCGTTGTGGCGACAAGCAATTTCGCACTTTTGGTCCGACGGGAAATTACTCGATGGATCGCACGTTATACGTCGCGGAAAATTCGTAATTTCTCCCAGAGAGCAGCCAATCCCTGTAGTCGCCCGAGGATAGACTCGCTGTCAACGAATACGCACCCTGGATTACCTGAAATAATTGAAAACTCAGGAGACTGGCCTTCCGGTTGGGTGCGACTCATCCGAGTGCACTTCCGCGCTCTCGTAATTACGTGCTCCTCCTCAGTGAGCACGGCCTCGAGAATCACCGATCGGCAATCGGCAATCGAAAGGAGCCGCATGAATTAGATTACGGAATGACCAGAGACGATCAATCGGTTACGAGGACGCATCTAGAGCAAATCGATATGTACATAAATCTTAAGGATTGCGCGGTTCCTGTCGGAGGAACAATCGATGCCGGAAAATGAGTATCGATAAATTAGAAGAAACACTTCGATCCTTGATCACTTGATCCACGAATTGCTGGAGCGTCGCTGGCTCCTCTGTTGCTGCTGGTCGCCACGTGGAAAAGAGACGTCGCGCTGCGTCGTCATGTAAAACAGGCAGTTTCATGTATTCGAGCCGTCGCTACGCAGACTGGACAGCTGCGCACGCAACCTAACCTAACCCAAATCTCCGTTTCACCGACTTGTGCCACTTGCTTGCGTAGGTTTTCATCCAATTAGGAAATTCAAAGCCTGGAGAAGCGTTTTCTAAGCACTTGATCTTTGAGGGTCAAACGAAACGTGAGAAAAGGAGTGAGAGGGGGGGGAGAGGGAATGGCTAGTACCTCGTCGTTGCGTCCCTTTCGAATAATCTTTCGAGATCATTACGGCACACTCCGACCTGCTTTCCTCTTTAGTTCACCTACGATCCATAATGATCCACTCGCTTCCCCTCTCGGGAAGGAGAGATAAGGAGAGAAGGAAGAGGCGACGAGCTGCGTCACGGTTCGCATCTCCTTCCTCCTGCTCTCCTCGTCTCCTTCGCCTCTTCCTTCGACCAACCACCCTTCTCTCGAGTTACCAGAGACTGTAAGCTACTTCACTTTCACGCTTCTGTGTTTCGATCGATTCGGCTAAGGAGGATCGATCTCTCGACCCTTGTCGACACTCCAAATAATCACAATGATTGGCGACCCACGTGACGCGTCTTGTCACCCTCTTGTCGCAAGAGGAACCATCGGGTCCTCGTTGACGAAGCTAATGGCTATTATAGTTCGATGGAAGATCCTGAGACAAATGCACTGCGCATTGGCCACACGGCCGCACCGGCCCGCGCAACACGCTCCGCTTGCTGCCGACGACGCGACTCGTCGCCATTCTTCGTTCTCCGCGCATCCCTTCGTTCGAAACCTTTGCCCCACACAAGGCTGTTATCTCGCTTGACCTCCTGACTAACAAGTGCCCCTTCGGTCACGCGATGTCCTTCCTTCAACCCTGATTCAATGAACGATAATCAAGGAGGCTGGAAGAAGAGAAGAGTGGGAGGAGCATATCACTTGGATCTGGCTTTCGAGATGGAATTTTGGTATCTAGAAAATAACAATCGAAATTGACATCACCCACAGCCTGCGATTCTTCCTTTTTCGCTTCTTCGACATTTCAGTCTTTAATTGAACTTTCTCAGGACTCCGCGTTGAACGAACCACTGAGGGGATTCCCCTTTCTCTGGGATCTCGGCCTGTTTGCTCATCACAGAAAATTCTCGCTATGGAATTCGATACGTCTGGAGACGCAGGACGTGGTGAGCAGCCCCCCTGACGCAGCGGAGCGAGAGGGGATTGGGGGGGAGCCAGCGGTCGACGATCGAACACATGGAGATGCCCGAGATCCTGGTCCGGATCGTAATCGAGATCGAGAACGTTTCACTGGATTCGCGGTTTCGTGGATCACCGCGAATTCGATCCGCGGATCGGTTTTCATGTATATCGAACGCCGATGGTTTGCGCGTCTTTGCGCAATCAAAACAAACTTTCGTAAGCCTCCGCGCTTATGTAATCATTGCGCGTCGCTTCTCCTCGTACGGCAAAGTCCTGAAACAACGTGAATTTCGCACTTTACGTTTTCCGCAGGAGAATTCAGTGTCGATTACCAGATTTCGAAATGGGCTTCGTAGTAACGCGGAATTTCACGGTTGGCGTCCCTGCCGACGTGGCGAAACGGCCTCCTCGAGAGTCTCGAAAGCCTTGAGAGTCTCGAGAACCTTGAGACACTCGAGGAGTCCGCGAAGACGTCGAAACGAAAGGGAAATTTATCTGACGTCGATGGCTGCGATGTTAGGTCAAGCCGGAAATAGCAGGATGAAATTTTCGCTCCAATTAGAGGCCGCGCAGCTCCGGTTGAAGTGGCTGTCGAGAGCGTAATAACAGGAAGGCGACCTAACGATCCAACTTGAGCGACAAATTGAAGATAACCAAGGCAGAGTTGGTCCTGTCGTTTCAGGAAGACCCGTCCTTTTCCTTCCTTCTCCTACCTTCTCCTCGCTGCTCCGATCCTTGGCCCGCAAATAGGAAGCCAAATCCTCCGTTCGTTACTAAAGAGGAAGAAGCCAGGTGGCGTCTTACGAGCTGCCTGGTTCTTGTAAGACTGCAGGCTCAGGGCTGCGTTGCGCAAGCAGCGAAGTAGAGGGAAACAATGGCGCCGAAATGCTCGACTAGTTTATTTCATCCGATAGTGGGTAACACGAGGTCACGCAGCTCACCCCAACCTCAGGGGGATCTTCGATCTTCGCTCCCATGACCTGCCACAGGAAAGCCACGCAACAAGGGATTTAGGAGTGCAGGCTGCTCTCTTCAACCTTGAACTCTGCACCGTTCGAGCAACTTTATAACAATGCATTTAGTAAGTCTGCCAAACTTTGTGTCATCGGTTTTCAAGGGGAACGAAGGAAGCAGAGGGTGCCGAGGAATAAACAAGAGATAAAGGGAAGCGTGTCACTTAATCTCACAGAGAGAGAGAGAGAGAGAGAGAGAGAGAGAGAGAGAGAGAGAGAGAGAGAGGCACGCGATGCGATGGATGCGAGGAGGAGCGAGAAGGAGCACCCGGCACTATCGACTGGGTCGCTTCCCGGACATTGCAGTTCGTTTCCCTCGCACTACGACTCGCACCCACATTCCATCCTGTCTGCGATTCTTCTGGCCCTTTGGCCACCCTAAACGCAGTCTGGCACTGCTCGATTCACCCAACCGGCGTCGCTCGATGATTCGAGAAGCGAGCACTTCCAGTTAACTATTAGGTAGGCTAACGTGACTATTAGACCAAGGCGAGTGAGGTCGTCGTCGTCGCGACGACCAAGCGGACGTCGACCCCAAAACTCGAGGCTCTCCAGTCCAGCAGTCCAGCAGTTCAGAATCGATCGATAGCCGAGTACGGCTGTAACACCTGTCAGTATCACTCGCGTCGGCATCGACCACCCTGTTCCCGTATATCTATATATATATATCGTAGTTACTTTCCAGTACCGATCGTCCTTGATGGCTGCACGTTGACGAAAGCCGCATTATTCAATTGCGCGGGGCGTCTTTATCCCGGCGTTTAGCGACGCGCCTCGACGCCGCTCGTGACCACGTCTGGTGGGAATCCGCCCTGAGAGCGACTCTCATACGCCTCGCAAAGCAGTTTCCATGCCGAACTCTGCTCTCTCTCTCTCTCTCTCTCTCTCTCCATCCATCTCTCTTCCTTTCTGCAGCCTAACAGCCTCAGCAGGAGAGAGAAAGAGAGAGAGAGAGAGAGAGGCGCCTCACCGCTCCGCTCCTCTCTTAATGGCAATCCTAGTCAATCCTATCCAGCCGATCGAGCGAGTCACCGAGCAATTTATTCGAGCGAACGGTCTTCGTGCCCAGTTTCCATGGCCTCCTCCATGGAACTCTGATTAGACCAGGCATTTCGAAAGGCTCGTAGTGTGCACACTCGACGAGACGGATTTAAAGGCGCACCTCGCGGCTCCATTAAGGCAGATGAATAGTCCGAAAATAGCGCACAGCCGCGTCCGCGTCGCTTTTTGGCCAGTGGATGCGCCGCTCCGAGAGACAAAGGCGTCTCTGGAATCTCGAGAATGTCCAAGATTAAAACTGTGAGAGTCGCTCGTGTCGTTGTTTCCCTGAGGTAGGGAGGAATAATGGTGCCGATAAGGTTAACGGGAATCGCAATCGGAATATGGGCCGTCCGCTCGAACTAACTGAGAACTGGGTTGTCTCCGATCGAGAAGCCTTTGAGCATTACGTCTATTTCCGTTAGTCGCGGGCTTCATCCACCCAGGATAAAATTAGCCACCCTTCGAGGTTATTCGAGTGCAACCATAGTTCGAACGAATTTATGTTGTGTTCGGGGGTGGGGAGGGGGGGGCGCGTCAAGTAACGAGAACAAAGAAAAGAGAAAGATCTTCCTGCAGTGGCTGCCACGTGCACGTGGCTCTCATATCCGGGAATGTGTTCCATCAAATTGAATAATAGAGAAGTCAGAAAATAGAAGCGAGAAAAGTATCTGCTATTTCACATTTCTCCGAATCCTAACGAAGATCGATGATTCACACGTTCCTCTTCAGCCTCGAAAATTGTTAATTTCTCTGAAGACGTTTTTCCCAGCTCATCAGGACTCGTGTATTCTGGTAGTTCAGCAGCGGCATCTCGCTCGCTCGCGATGGCTCACTCTGCCCTTTTCACTTCTCGTATGCATCGGATCTTTATAAATAGAAACTTAAGGCGCTTAGGTCTCGGGCGTGGCACTGACTAAAACGTCACGAGAACTGGACAGCATCCTCTTACGATCTTCTGCGGGCATCTAGCCATCTCTTCGTTACTCATCTCTTTTCTTTCTCTTTCAGATTTTCGGGGCACGAGCACGAGAACCACAGCTGATATGCCGCTCCGTCACTAAGGTAAGGAAGAGTTCGCGCGTCTTTAGAACTCTTCAGGGAACTCCCTGTAAGGTGATAGTGGAAAATGAGATAAGGAATGTGGGAATGTCAAGGAAGCTGAGCCTTCGTACGTGTCGCTTGGCTGATTTGCAGTCGCGTAGGTCGCGGCTTTAATAAAACGGAGTGCATTAATTCGGAGCGTCATCGTGAGTCCGCCGCCCCGGCAGAGCCAGCTGTGCCAAGGTCAAGGTTCGATGGAGACGGGTGAACAATCGATTTCGGGCACATCTCTTCGTAGCGGCTGTTCAGCGTCCAACAGCTTCCACGTTGCCATGGAAACCGCCCACTCGTTCGTCGAGATAATTTTTTCTTATCGTTCGACTATCTTCGCGACAATAGAGTTTGGATAAGGAAGCCTTTGGACTTTGATAATCGCTTTTATATTTTGTTTCAGACAAGTAGAATGTCTGGTGCCGGCGGCGGGACGCTCAGCGGGGGCGGCGGAGGCGTCGGGGGAGCCCTCAGCTTAATGGGTTGCGTCAGAGAAGCTTCCCCGCCGCCCCAATTTTCACCCCATCTCGGAGATGCACCCTCGCAGTCCAATATGGAAATGCCCAAAGGTCAGTGATTTAGTTGGAATTTTTATAGCGACGTGGTATTGAGGTAGGACTTGAGAATCCAAGAGAGAGAGGAAGAGAGGGAGAGAACAAAAGCGGACTTCCGGTTGAGCCTGTGAGAGTTAGGGCTCGAAATTCGTGTCTTAGTTTGATGACCTTTGTATGTTTTTCTGAGAATAAATTCCTGATGACGAATTTGAAATTAATTTTAAAAAATAGTTTATTGTTTTTATATACTCTTTTTTTATATGAAAATGTATAATAAAATTTTACAAAATTTAAAAGAAACTTTATGGCCTATATAAAACGCAATACGTATCCGTTTCCTTTTAATACGTTTCTTTAAATGATTATCATTGCTTGGTAAGCAATTCCTCTGCCTAGAGAATGAATGAAGTGACTCGAGTGGAACAGCGTGGTTCACGCTTGATCGTTTCTTATAGTGGGTCGTCGTAGCGTCGTAGCGTCGTAGCGTCGTAGCGTCGTCGTAGCCTCTCGACGTGGTTTTGAACGTTCGACCCATTGAAACGTAACGTTCGATCGGCTCTTTACTGATTTCCAGACGTAGAAGTAGACGACATCTCGGTTCCTTAAAAGACACTTGAGGTCACGTGGACAGCCTGGTTTTCTCTTCCTTTGTGTTCCCCGCCTTCGCCAGCCCATCTCCAACCTAGTGAATCTTATGAAAACGTTTAATTAATAAACCAAGTCAGCTGGTACGCGATTCGACTGTGTTATTCGACGTCCTAGAAATATTGGATACCCGGTAGCCAACGAACGTCAAGGCATGTTGCGAATACCAAATACAGAATGGCCGCCGGCCATTCGCGTTCTCTGAGAAGTGGAACTGGGTCACGGCCAGCGTGCGACAGGACAATGGATATCCGAGTCCATCATGCTGTTCAAGCTGCCAAATAAACTAGAAGAAAAACAGTGGAGTTGGCATATATATTCAGTGATATCAGAAGAATTTCCAATCTATGCTCTTATCGCTGACTAATTTTTCAAATTTGCTTTATCGTCTTATCTATTGCTCTCTCGTTCCCATATTCTCTTGCAGTTTGTACATTGAATAGAATTATCGAAATAAGTACTAAAGCGTTCAGTTCTACCGGTGCATCCGACCTTATAAGGCACGAGATGATGTTCGGTCAATTCCAACGTAATGCGGTCTATCGGTAGGCGGACGTGCAGATAAAGATATCGGCAGTACAAAGCTTTAATCTTATCGAGCTGCTGTTTCTCGCTATTCGCCTTTCAAGTAATCGCCAGAGAATAGTCAGTCAGTGGATCAGTCACCTGGTGGAGAGATTCGACGTTTTAACATCCTGAAGTGCGGAGCACCTGTCCATTGTCAACATGTTCCAGGGATTGGAAGAAATTTTAGGTGAAAGCAGTTTAGTGGCTCGACTGGTGAGCGTCGCGACGCGCAGAGACCGGAAGTTGCCTACTGGCCGATACCGTAGATGACTTTTCTTGCAATCGGAGCAACGTCGGTTCCTTTCGATCAAGTAACTCGGTTTCCCCTTAGTGTCGCTCTTTGCTATTTAATTACCACCAATCGAATAAATTATCGTGTCTCGTGGGAGCGTCGGAATCAGGTTACAGGCACGACGCATTTATTTATCTAAGGGCCGCCGCAACGAGCATCGGAGCGACAATCAGGAGTGATAGCGTGCGTGATATCTATACTCGACACCTACACTGCTTTGCGTCCGATGTGCGCGATTCTGTCGTTCAGCCGCGGAGATAATGTTCCCCGATGGGACTGTGGAAGAATTTTGACTGGAGACTTTCTTCGTCTTTCACTCGTGCAATTTCTTCCTTTCAGAACCAAAGAGGAGGCGGTTTCATCCTCTTCGAGGATTGCGGAAGATCTTCAGACGGAAGAGCAGAGGCGCCGCAGACGTGGGACACGGAAGCAGGGAGACCTGCGAGGTCCTGTCGGCCTGCGACCGGGAGGAAGTCACCGTGAGGCATCCAGCAGGAGGACCGGAGGACGTTCGCAGCAGAAGCGCCAGCGAATTGCTCAGGGATTCCTGCGACAGAGAAAGGTGCGTTTCCATTAGGGCATTTTTGTCCTTTGTTTTCACTATCCGCTTCCGATTCGTCTTCCCATTTTCTCTTTTTCCTCCTTCGTCTTCTACACTCACAACTGTTCTTCTTCCAGTAGGCAACCGATCGGCTGGCCGAGAAAATACAAAGTAGCGACGTCGCTGAACACCCATAAGTCGTTCAAACAGTAAATATTAATGATTTCTTTACGCAGCTCACCCGTGTTCGTCCATCTTCTTCGTTCCATCTAATCATCGTCCGTCCATCAGCTCGCTTGAAAAGCCGCCTTTACTCTTACCCGCAAGATCTAGTCACTCGTGACAAGACATCAGCTTGCATTTTTTGTTGCGTGCCTCAAAGGTTTAATCTTCCTCGCAGCATCCGCTTATGTATCTTTTCATCTTTGCAGCGTCTTCATCCGAAGAAGCGGAGTCGAGGAATCGTTCGCGAAGCTTCGCGGGGGCGCTGGACAGCTCTCGGTTTCTCATGACAGCGTGTTTCCTGGAGAAGTCCCGCACACGCGGCCATTGTCGTCCCTGGATCCTCTGGTCACGCTGGAGGTGGGCCACTGAGAAGCGTTTTCATTAAATAATTCATAAGGTCCCGTTCTAAGAGCAAATCTCCCAACTTCCTACGGCTTAAGATCGAATGACTAACGCGCGAGTTACCGAAGAAGATGACCTCTTCTGACTTCGACTGATGTAACGAGAAGCTTCGCGAGTCATTCGAGACACGTGCGAGTCGACTTCTACATAGATACACATGTCGTGCGTTAGCTCGTGACTTGACTACCAAATGCTTCGAGCAATTACCCTGCCAGTATATGAGGTTAGCGTTAATTAATGTGGATATTGACAGGCGGAAAACTGTACTTCGATAAAAACTGGCTTTAAATTCAAGTAAGTAACGAGAGCGAGAATAGGGATGACAGGAAAGGTTTTCCATTGCGATTTCATGACTCGGCACTTGTCGAACACTAGAAGCGAATCTTCTCTCGACTGTTCGTGACTTCTCGTGAACTCTTGACGTGTCAGCGCTAACCGAATGATCGACTGACTTTGCTATTTTTATTTTCAGCGGAGACAAGGAAAGACTGCGGAGACAGAAAGGAAGGAATCGAGCTCACAGGTCGCCCAAAGGCATCGGATATCCCTTCGGGTACGTCACGTTTGGACCGAAAACTTTAAGATTTGAAGTGAAGTTATTGTCTCTTCGTAGGTACTCGAACAGATAAAGACTGTAATAGAGAATCGAAACCAGGTGACTTCAACTGCAACGGAGACTCATATTTCGCACGTGAGTGTACGTTAATTGCCGTTTCGAGAACAAAATATTTCTTGGTACTAATTCGTTTCAATCGCACGGTAATGATCTGCTTCTGACATCATTATTCCTTTTGCTTCACAGAATAAAGAGGAGAGCTATCAACAGGAAACCACAGAGGTAAGATAGCGCAGAGCTTTATTCTCTGTGTCTAGTTTGATACCAACTTTGAAACAGCGCGGCTGCGCTTTTGTCTTACTACGCGTCTCTCTTTTTGAATATCTAGTTTTCCTTTCATTTTCTCTATCCTTTTGAATTTCAAAGTGCATCGAGTGACATCGATTATCGGATAAATGGGGGTACGTCACTCGCCTCTCAGAACTTCCAGAAGACAGTCCCGTGACGTTTCGCTGCTTCGCAGATCCTTTGATCACCTTATCCTCGTCTCAACTAACCTTATCGAATTAATTTTTCATAAATATCGACAGACCTCATAATTCGCCAGTGACATTAAATTGTCCTTGTGTTGCTTTCAGAATGTTTTTCATAGACTGGGGAAGAATGAAAGGAGCTTCAAGGAAAGTCAAATCAAGGTGAGTGCACTTTTCTTCCTAAATTGGATGCATCCAGCCCATCTTACGTAATTCATTTATCGTTCACGGAGGAATACTCCGGCCATTCTTTTCCTCTTATCCGTGAAACAAAGTGAGGCGTCTCGACGCCATCGCCCGCTTAGGGTCAGCAGTATCGAAGAAGGAGCGTTCCAAGAACGGACCGCGTGAGAGATGCAGCCGTGAAATGGAACTACCGTTACTTGGCCCCCGCAATGTCTCGAAACGTCAAATACCAACAGTGAGCCTACCTGTTTACCTGCCTATATAGTTGGATGCCCTACTACCTCTGTCCATTCTCATCTCTCTTCCCCCCTAACCCCCCCCCCCCTCATCCCCCCACGCTTTCCTTCATCCTCATAATGGCGACGTCAGCTAAATCCTCTTAGCAGCGTCACAGGCGCTTCAAGTTGAATAGCGGTTAGCGCGAGAAACACGTGTCTACCGATTTTCAACGACGTCGGTAAGGAAGATCGGCCGTAGCGGACAATTTGTTTTGCAGAACAAACGCGCGCGACAGAGGGTAACTGTGCTGCAGAGCTCATTCGAACGTGTCGATAACTGCATTACACTTTTTCGGAAATTAATTAAAGAGAGTGAAATCAAAAGGCAGAGCGGAAGAAGGAAAAAGCAAAGAGACAAAAGATGGGTGAGACGAGGTCAAGATGAAGGAATCCAATTGAGGAAACAGACGGCTGGAGCAAGAGCCAAAAAAAAGGACAGGAATGGAAAGGGAAAAAGGAAAGAAACGTGTAGAGGTTATGTATCGACACAAAGATTAAAGTTACGGAGGAAAGAAGGGGCTGTAATGATTTCCATAGGGCGCCATCGTGCTTGGGATTTTAGTGTCCACATCAAAATAGAAGTGATTCGCGCTTTTGGGTCAATCTTTACGACACTTACAGTTCGCGGCGATTGCAATGACTTTCGTTGATCGTGTTACGTAAAGGATTATCAAGTCGGGCAAAACTCCTGGGCTCCTCGACTCCGTTAAACTGAAGAAACGTCTTGTGCAAGAACTAGAAAACGGTCGGATCAGCCGTTTTTCGTAGTCTCGACTCTGAGCAGCCCAAAAGTCTCCAGACTCGTTATCTTCTGCCCAAGGCGCAAGGCACCCGTGAACTTCGTTCCTCGCTGTTCTGAGATTTATTGCTCTGACGCTTTTTCGAGTTCCCAAGGCTAAAGGGAGTACAAGGAGGAAGTGTCAAAGGGGCAAGGAGGGGGCGACGGAGACAGAGAGATCGAGTCTCCAGCGTCGATTCAGCTGGCAGGTTAACCGGCACCGTTCGGTCGCTCTTTCTCGCGTTCGCATTATATCGGTCAAACATCGGGTCATTGACTGCGTCGGCCGTGTTTTCTAGGATCCTCCGGAGCGATATTCAAAGCTGTGTGTAATAAACGCTCGAAACGACGGACAGAAACTCTCGCGTTTCTTTTACCTGAACGACCGGTGGTTGTTTACGCAAGGCTCCTGCCGCCCCCCTTCCTATTAAATTAGCTTCCGAAACTTCCCCCCTCGTAACGAGCGGAACAATTTCTCTGGCACAAATTGCCAAGGCTTTCGGTTTGCATCGGATTCTTCGCGTGATTTAGCGTGACTTTCGATTTGCACTTTCCTTTTGACAGGGCGAGTTGTCGTTTGTTCAAAAAATTCAACGGCCTCCGTCTACGATTCGAGCTATCCAGCTGAAATTTTTCTCCAATCCTTCGAGACTGGGTCGGCAAGCCAGTAGGTCGCTTTGGTGACATTTTACTGACATTTATTGAGCTCGACACTTATCCTGATCCCCGTAATTCTGACTTCCAATTGAAGACAGCTCTTTGATTCTATAATTTCCAGCGACTCCCATTCTCGTGTTTTATCTCTAAAATATCCTTTCGAGTCCTGATGATTTGCAGGCTGCGGTTTGTGGCCGAACTGGTGACTCGCAATCAATCGATTTTCGCTCGTACGTAACGCGCCCGCTCGCTGGAGCAGTATCTCGATAGTGCACCGCTTCGGGCCACTCTCCACTTCAGCAGCGCCGGAGCCCACGTTTCGCTATTGTCAGTGACATAATCAGTGTCACTTACGTAATCAGGGATCGAGCGGCAACCACGAGCCAAAGAGATTTTACAGTCTTTTATAGTCCAACTTAACGTTCGAGCCTTATAAAAGTCTATGAGGCAGACCAGTAATGAGCTGTGCGACTCGTAAAAGTCAGCGGCTCATCTACAGCAGTCACATTTGCGGGGTCCGGATATTGAGTTTAGGTGGCTGCAGTAACATTGCAGGAAATACAGGAACAGCTGGCAAGCAGGAGAATCCTGGGACGCCGTTATTCCAAACATTACGCCACGCTAGGATTCCATCATGCAATTCTCGATCTCCGCAAGCTTGCAATTCCGCAAATCCATAAATCGCGACTCCGAGTCTCTTCTTGCCAATCGCCTTCCTCAACGTTTATTGGCTCATATGGCTCAACCGATTTCACTGGGTTCTCCAGGAGCGAACCGGCATCCTTTCCTCCAGCAGCCAGCGTCGCGGCAATCCGTGCGAGCGTGCACGCCTCACGATTGGCCACAGTTGCGGACAGTTGCCGACAGTTGGCCAAAGACACAGTCGCCAGCCCAACTGCAGAGTCAGTCTGCGCCTCGCGGTTCGCGCTTCAGCATCGACCTGTCGAGTCACGACGCGATTTGCCTGGCCACAAATATTCCTGCAAGTCCGACTTGTTGTCGTTCGATGTGCACGTAGAAAAAGCTCGGATGGAAATTGGGCCACATGCGGGACGCCAGGCTGGATATATTTACGCGGGACGCAATCGGATCCGATTGATCGATCGAAAGAAGCGCTACTTTTTCTCTATCTTGTGTCGAGAGTGGAAAAAAGTTGAGAGCAGGAAACTTAGGAGAACTCAAAACACAGTAACATGGAGTAACGAGGACGAGACAGGCTGATAGAAGAACGAATTTTCTGACGAAGGACTATCGGGCGGGGGAGGCAGGAGGAGGAACCGGAAGTAGAGCTCAGTTCCATCTCGAATGATTCCTTCCTCGTGTCTCGCGTCTCGTCTCTCTGCGTCCTCCTTTCCTCTTACCTTCTACTGGCTCCTGTTCCAGCCCGGCTAATAATTCCACGGAATCGTGCCAGATCCCATAGGGCGGCTAGATTCCTTCCTTTTCCCTTAATAATCGCGAGAAATCGTCTCGGGATTTTGACGGGCGCCAGTGAGACGATTACGGAGACAACCGAAAAATCGCTTTTAAATCGAGGGAGACCTAAATCGTTACGCTTAAAACGCCTGGCAAAGTAATAACCAATAATCTAATTCAGCATGTGTTATGGTCAGCCCGTTACGTTGGCGCTTCTACCTTTTTACCTGGTAGAATAATTGTTTGTGCCGGATGTCCGTACAACGGAAGTTACGGTGTCTAGAGCGGCGAGGTTTGATCGATATTGTGGCCTGTCGAGCGGGTCTGCTAATAGAGAGACAGTCTTTTCAACTGCAGCACAGTCGGCCGAAGGCTCGCAGCACCTTTCGCTCTGCGTCCGCGGTAGATGCCAAGTAGAGCCTGGCTGTTTTGCAATTTCCGGCACTCGCTGCCGGCTCGGCTAGGCACGCCGAGCGAAGGTGCGAAGGTTGCCGATCGGTCTATGAAAAAGGGGAACGAGTTCATCGTGGGCGATTCGCGTGGGTCGCGCAGCAGTATCCTTTAGCTTCGCGAGTCGCAAGATCGAAAATCCCTCGTGCTGCGGGAAGGAAAAAAGGTGCGCGACGCGAATGTGATCGACAGTGCGAATGTCTGTGGAAATTTGCGATTCCTGCCTGTCAGTCTGAGAGACTTTAATATCTTTCCGTACGAGAGACTCCGACATCGTGACGCTGTCTCTCGTCGTCGTAGGAATCGAATTTGACTTTTGACTCTGATTGAACGAAAGTTTAAAACGCACTCGCGGTTTACGATCGTCGATGCGGAAGGACGCGCGTGGGAAGCGTCAGAGGAAAAAGAAAAGTTCGAGGAAGGAGGAAAGGAGGGTGAGATCCGACTCAAACACGACTAAGGAGGACTCTGTGAAATCCTGAGAAAAAGGTGAAGCGTCGCCTTAATTAACCGAAAGTCCAATCAGGCGCGCCTCTTACCAGTTCGTCGTGAAGTTCAGAAGAAAAATGGTCGTGTCCCACCGGGAGCCGAGCATCTCCTCGAACATACGTGCCATAATCGAGCAGCTCAACCTGAATCCCGTGGAGCGGAGGAAGTACGTCAATAAGAAAACTCAGAATCAGGAGAATCGCCGATGCAAAGGCGTTAATAACGTCAATAACTTCAACAACGTCACCAGGGTGAGCATTGGAGTTTACGGCTGCGAAACTGTCGAGTACGACGTTTACGCCAGCACGAAACGCAGCATCGAAAGTCAAAATGTGAAGCAGAGAGCAAACTCGAGGCAAAGGTTGCCCGCAACGGAGCGACAGTCGACGGACGTCGAAACGCGGAAACGCACGCAGCGACCGGTGCAGCATATTGAGTGCATCGAACGCATCGAATGCGCCGAACGCACCGAGCACAAGGTAACTCCATGGAGGAATCGCTCGGAATCGGCATTGGAGAATCGACGAGTTCAGCTCGGCCGTTCGAGTATTGTATAGTGGAACTCCTGGTGGAAGATCGACTTTGATCCTCTATTAGGAAGATCTCGTAAGGTCTCGAAGTACCTTGGAACTAGCTTGTCGGCTACCTGTAACCGGTTTTCCCGATCGCGGTTAAGTGCTCGCACTTTGAGACTTAACGGTACCGGCTAGAACTCGCGAGTTGTAGACTTTATTGCCGAGTGTCGAGCCTTCCTCGCGCAGCTTTTAAGTATCTCTGGTCGTTTGGTACTCTGGAAGCTGCGAGACTCTCGTAATTAGGCGCGCGTTATTCGAGAGGACCGACTGTCGAATCGTCGCTCGACGGAAGCGTCGCTGAATATCCGCCTGTGAAATATAAGTTTTCTTCAGAATTCTGAACTCTCGTTATTTATGGATTTCTCTTTTTTATGTGCAGATTACGCAGAGCACGCAGGTCCAGCAGGTCGCGCAGCCGCTACAGCCAACGAGACCTTCGAAGGATAGCCCAGAGCGAACAGTCTCACCGGTCAAGGAAGACTTGCGTACGTCTACTCTAATTATGCACGGAGAAAAATATCGTTTCGAGCAGAAAAAGGGCAAAAAATGAGCAGCGATTTCCTGAATTTGTGTAGAATAGTATGATTATATACGCTTTAATTAATTCACCTGTCGACAAATATAGACAGTCATGCATAATGCATAAAGTAAAAGATTTCTGGATCCTTGTGAGACTGTGGTAGATATCCAACAAAACTTTTTTTTCTTAGTGTGCATTTTATAAAATCCTAAACTGTCCGAATTTAATGAATTTTTGTATTTTCCGAGCAGCGCGATTGGAAAGTGCCAGTCTTAACCACACGGCAGCCTTGCATCGAATTTCCGTACGGCCAAAGAACAGACGGCCTCCAAGACCACGACGTACCATCTCGCTGGACGTCGCGACGCCTTCTAATAACGCTGCCAACAGCACCGAGGAAGCGTCCGACAACCTGGACAGTTTGGAGCCGGCCAGTAGCAGCAGCATGGGTTCCCCTGTAGAGTCGAAGAATGTCTCGATCCTTCGTAAATCCTCGAGTAGATTGTCGCGGAGCTCCGACATCTTCGAGGAGCTCGAGGGAAAGTTACCGCGGAAGGCGCCGAGTACCGTCTCCTTGTCCCCGGATAGTCTGGACACTTCGGTCGCTTCCAAGACCAGTGACAGGAGCGAGCACGAGGAGAGGCCAGCCGAGACGAGCAGGCCGGTCACGAGGAGAGCCTCGAATCGGATCTCAAAAGGCCCGGATATCCTTGAAGAACTCGAGGCCAAGTTACCAAGGAGGCACTCCTCTTCGAAAAGCCTCTCCAAGTCGCCCGACAGTCTCGAGAGCTCCTGGTTTTCAAAATCGAGCGAAGCTTTCGAGAAACTCGAGGAGGACACCGAGGATCTATCGAAGCCACTGGCCCTCGTTAAACTGAGACAATCGATTCCGTACTCAAAGTCCATCGATCGAGTTTCCAAATCGTCCGACAGTCTCGAAATGATCGACGCGCTCAGCAACGATGAGTCCGTCGAGTGCAGGCGCAGTGGTTTTGAATTCAGAGCTCGCAGGCAAGCGAAAGTCATGTCCAAGTCTTCCGAGAGTTTCGAAGCTTTGGAGAAGATCGAAAGGAAGTCGCCGGTAAGTGAACTCGAGAAGAGGAGCAGTGCTTCCGATCTGAATTTATCTCGACCCAGACGACACAGCAGCAAGATATCCTTTGCCTCTTCGGATGACCTTGATAAGCCCGAGGAGACGGTTGAGGTCAGGCCCGAATCAATTCGTTCGAACGTCGATCTTCTTAAGAACAGCCGAAGACCCTACAAGAGGACAACAGCTTCCTCGGAAAGCTCGGACAATCTTGAGATCGAACAGGACGATGAACTTGAGGATCGCAGACCCAGGAGAATGGCCAAAAGAATTTCAAGTAGCAGTATCGTCGACATTTTGCACGGTGAGAAAAGTCCTACCGAGACGGAAAGAAGAGCCACGCCGCCGAAGAAGCCTTCGAGACTGGAGAAATCTTCCGAGAGCTCAGAGCTAGGAAGTACCGACACCTTAGATTCGGAAAAGAGGAACAAGTCGTCAGGCAGCACCGAGACTCTCGACAGTCTCGAAAAAGATCTCGAGCTGGACAGACGAGAGGAAGAAGTAACGGACAGTGTCTTGGAGAAACGCGAGAAAAACGTAAGAATCCCTTTTATTTATTCTCGTCGCTCTCATCCTCGCTGTGCTTCGAAATAAGAATTTTAACATCCGTGTGGCTTCTATCATCTAGCTTTACACCTTTTAACGCAATGCTTACGAGACTAACTCAATCTTACAGAGACTTATAACTTTTGAGCTTTGCGTTTGCTTGCTTATGGCTAATTGCTTTATTCGTAGGAGGCCTGGTCGCTTAGAACAGCGGATGCCGCAGATAATGAAAGCTCGGAAGACGCAAAGCAGCCTCTCATCTCGGAGAAATCCTACTGGAGACAGTCGAACGACTCTAAGGAGAACATGGACATCCATCAACTGCTGGCCATAACGATAGTCACGCGGATGACCGACAACGGGAATCATCAGCGAGGCTCCGTAATGTTTCCAAAGAGGAAACTCTCGTCGCCACCGACCTCCCCTGAAAAGCAGGAAGACAACAAACTCATCTTTCACAACCTCCTCGCTAGCAAGAACGACGAGGACTTGCAGAATATGCTCAATGGAAACATATCGGAGGTCTCTACGGATACGAAAAGCTTCAAAGAAAAGCTTATTATGTTCGAGAAGCTTGGCAAATGAAATCACCCTCTCCCCCACTCTGCCTCTAATTTGCTCTCTTCCTTTCCCCCTTTATCCTATTACTTCTCTTCTCTATCTGTTTCTCTATCTGCATTTTTTTTCCTTTCATTTTTATTTTCTCTCGACGCATTCGATTGTTCGTGTCTGCTGTTTGTTTGCCTTCGATGTAAGTCAAGCGATTCTCGCCAGCGCCATTTTCTTATGGAACGGATCGTCTTGGAAGCGTTCGAATGTTTCAGTGACGATGTAGCGACTGCTCATTAATTAGACGAAACGCTGATTCCAGAAGGGAGTAATGTTAGAGCTAAGAAAATTATTATCCATGTGGAGCATGGAAAAATCTACGTGCATCGTTAAACGGATTGATCAGCCATCGATGCAGCAACAGTTCTATGAGTCTCCTCGACCTTCTGCTTTAACATTTCCATTTGATTAATCGATTCTCCCTAATAAATCTTTCCTCTCTTCTCGGAGTTTCGTTCCAGCTGATCGTTTCCTCGTGCCTCTCAATGAATATTTCCTAGTAAACATCCACCACAAACTTGCAGTCTGTAGCATTAGCGAGTTGACTCTCGGGACGCACGACGTTACAATCTCACTTCTTGCACAGTTCGATAAGAGTCTAGACTCGGGAGCATAGTATTACTCTAATCTTAAGAATATCTTTGTTGTACAGTATGATAGAATCGATCCAGGGATCGAAATCAATAATCCTTGTGTGTACACATTATATAAGTATGTAAAAATTAAAAAGGAATGCAATTATTGTCGCGAGTCGTCTTCCCGATCACGTGAATCGGCCTACGAAGGAAATGGGTGTCTCGCGAGTGACGCAGCCCTTATTTATTTCATTTTTGAGCCTTTCGAGTGCCTTAGCGAAGATATCGTGAACTGAAGTGAATTTATCGCATTAGGGATCTTCGGCTACCTGCCGTTAGTCCATCTTGGCCAATTCAGAGACTCCTGTACATTCTAAAGTCTCTTAGCACGCAGCGCAGGACTCCAATCAGCTTCCAATGTATACGTAGCCTTTTTAGAATACAAACATATTAGAGATAAAAGTGTCAAACACGTTTAACAGTTGGAGATCCGTATGAAGGATTACGCGCAATATGTAAATAAAGTTGCCACCATTACACAGTTCAACAAAAGTGTTCAATTTATTTTTCCGCACCCAATTGCACATGCGATCATGGCCACGTGCCTCTACAAAATTACAAAATATTCATTATTATATTTTTACGTTCCTATCGGACAAAACATTGGAACGTCTAGGCTTGTGCCTTTTTATTTTTAACGTTCAATGTGACTTGACAAGTGCAAAATAGCCAAGAGTAGAGATGTTCGTTCGCTCATGCATTCATCGCTTGTCGCTTACGTTTCGCACAATTGGTTACCTCTGATTGGCGATGAAAAGGAAAGGTAAATTCTTGTCACTTATTGCTGCCAAGGAATGAGGAATGTAATGACTTTTCCGTAGTTAAGAGAGATCGAACACGAAGAACTTTGAATCGCGTGGATATTCACTCTTAATAATTCAGTCTCGATGATCCAATGCAATATACAAATAGCAATAAGCAAACAATTGTGATTCAGTTACGTGTTAATACTATCATTGTGTTCGCAGCAATTTTTAGTGTTGATTCAGGAAACTAATCAACTAATCAGAGGCATAATCATGGACATAAATTGATTGTGCATTGATATTATAACACACTGTGCTAATTTCAAGGATGAAATGTTGCAGAACATTTTTTATTGAAAATGGTGTGGCTTTTTCTGTAATTCTTAGGGTAAACAAACGAAGGAACGAAGAAGAAATACAGTTGATATCATTAGTGTCATCGAATATTTATCCTTGAAACTGCGAGTCCACGATTCTTGGTACGTTTTTCTTTGCGTGTAAAAATAAGCGAATCATGATGGAATCTAAAATTTGTAGGTTTAAAGTTCGTCGTGCATATTGGTTTCTTCAATATTTGGGTTACACATAGCCGGTGTTGAGAATTCCATAGCGTATTCGCAACGACTTGGTTCTGTTACCGAAATTAATTTACTTTCCTTCCCACAAGTTAAGGTGACGATAGCAGAACGCGTGGGTCCGTTCCAGCATGCCAGTCCTCTATCGTACTTCATTTTCGAATATTTATTTTGTTCAGGTCCAACCCATTCGTGCCAGTAGCCTAGGACGATGTCGTTACCGCCCGATTTGGATTTCTGACGTACTTTATCAAAGAGGCAGAGCGAGTATACATACTCAGCATCGGTGAACTCAAAACACTCGCCATCTAAGGATGCAAACTCTTCCTCAGCGCCGTAATCTCTATCAATCTTGTCTTCGAGTCTTCTGATTTCAGCCTCCAGATCATGGATCGCTTTCTCAGCCTGGTTGAAATTTTCCCTTGCACTATTTGCCTCATTTACAAGAGCTTGTGTTTCTTCGTCATACTGAACTTGCTGTTCCTCTGGCAGAGCTTCATGCTCATCCGCAGCTTGTTCTTCTGCCTCGGTGTATTCATCCTCTTCCTTATCGTGTTCCTCAGTACCATCCTGCATATCCTCGACATCGTCTGCAGGGGCTGGTTTGAATGTTCCTAGAATACATATTGTTATGAGTCATATTGGATATGTTAAATGACAAAAGATATTAAATTTTCAATTAACCTTGCTCTAGCATGAGGAATGGTTTAATATTTGCCCATGCAGTATCGAGGAACTCATCCAGTGTAACTTCCTTTTGACCATTTAAGAAATAGATAGCTTCTTCTTCGGATACAACACCGTCTCTATTCTTGTCAAAGGTAGCTCTCGTCTGTATTTCAATAATGGTAATAGAGCCACTCGAATCAGAATCTAACATTTTAAAATAATCTTCAGCCTCCGAATCGCTGAGTTGCTCTTCTTCGTTATCTTCATGTTCTTTGGGCTCTGGCTGTTCTGCTTCGACAGGCTTATACTTTTCCAGAGCAGCATTCTCTCGTTCCTCTGCCTGTGCTTTGATAGCTTCCTTTTCTTTCTTAGTAAGCTGGGCTTCCTCAAAGTCACCACGAATCTTCACAAGGCGTGTCTTGATCTCATTCTTAATTTGTTTTCCTCTTGTCAAGAGTTCCTGACGAATCTTGTTACCTTCGCGAGCCAACTCGGCTGCCTTTTGTGCCTCCAGTCTAGCCTCGCGTCCCAGGTCATGGCAGTTGTCAACGCACGCTTTTCCCGAGGCGTATTCATCGCTGCCATCGCAGCAATCGCAAATTCCGTCGTTGACCCAGCTCGACGGAATATAAGCTGCTCGGTGACCAGCATTTCTACAATAAAACGACCCGTTGGTGCAAGCTGCAGTTCCCGGTTCGTCACTCCCATCAGCACAGTCACAATAATCATCGTTAACTCGACTAAATGGCAAAAGTAAGCTCCCATCGAGGCACTCAAAGTCCCGGTCAGGGGAATAAAAAGGACTCTTCGATGTGGGTATCCCGCGAATGTGAACAACTTGTGAACCGGCTACGTGGCTCTGGCCGGAAAAGAAAGAAGCCGCTACGAGCATCAAATATATGAAAAAGTCGTTCATTTTAGAATTAGCTTAGATACAAATTCCTGAATGAATATTATTTTGAATGATTTTTGAATTCACGTTGCTCCTAACGATGAATTTCGGCACACTTTAGCATCGCGTGTCACCACGACACAATGCACACGATTGCGATAAAAGGCGACTGACTCCCAAACTCACCGTCGCTTGCGTACACTTCGATATTTCGGATATTCTTGGTGCTTAGGCAGCAGAGTTCACAGTTTGCAATCTACACCCTGAATAATCGGAACTTCAGTCAGGACTAGTCAAGCACAGCCTTGCGTTATCAGCGATATCAGCAGTAGAATGAGTAGCTATGCGAGCGGCCACTGTCTTACATGCATTCGCCGCGTAATCGCTATTAAGCATTTATGATCTTCGTGATCATAATAAACTTACAGTATCCAAATATATGATTATAAAAAATAATGAACTGTTTAATGATTCTATATAAAGATACGAAACAGGATACTTAAACGTAGTACGATATTAGACTTTTATACTAAATTTGCGCGTGTTTAACTGTATTACTTACGAATATTGGATACTTCTATGTTTCATTTTTGTTTATATGATTGGTCGTTCTAACAAAGTACAATGGAAATAAAAACGAATAGTGAGATGAGTTTTGAACTAATTTCTCACATGATTTAGAATTCTCTTCGTGATTGGTGGATGCGGAACGTTCAATGTCCATGACGTTCTCTGTGAAGCCGGCTTAAGGAATACTATAATCTGTGATGCTGTGGTGAACCTGCTTGCTGACGGAAAATACGTCCAAGATCATTACACTTAACCTTGCTAAATGAAAAATGAATAGATTAAAATCTTTCAGTTATTTATCCGTCAGGGCATATGGTGTTAAGAAACGTCACAGATTAAATCCCGGTGTTCATTCTAGATTGTCTGCAATTACTCAAAATGACGAGCAAGAGCAACTTGAATTTCTTAATGATACAGAAAATCTGGATGATTTGGAAACAGATTTTATGCAGGTGAATAAGTCGCACAAAGAGCATGAAAGGTATGTACAATTAGAGATCTATAATTTATAAGGTAAAACAAAATATTAAAAAATATATCATCACTTTGTACTGCAGAGAATTAAAAAGAAACAAGGAAAGACTCAAGTTAAACATTACAGCAAGTAAATATATCAAAGAGAAAGAACCATCGTTCTTAACAACTGGGGAGAAACAGCAGATTCGTATATTACACGAACAAGATCCTGTAGAATGGACACCCGAAAAACTGAGCGATAGTTTTCCAGCTTTACCAGAGACTATAAAGAAAGTACTAAAGGCAAAGTGGTATCCAAAAACACCAGGAAAGGTATTGGAGTATGACAAAAATGTTGCTGACAACTGGAGTAAATATAAAGATGGCTTACTGATGTTAGACTCGAGATTAGAAACACATTTATCCAGATTTAAAGACAGAAAGATTCTTATGACAAACAGAGAAGAAATTGCCACACATTTGGTTGCTCCACCCCCAAATATTCCAAAACCAAAGAGTACATTATTTTCAAACATCATTAAAAATTATTTGGATACACATTCGGTGGTGAACGATAAGAAAGTGGGTCTTATAGAGAATCAAGCTGAGACAAAAAAATATAGGAATGAAAATGGTAACGCTATCGATAATTCCATTGATAATGAAAGTTCATTATCCAATAGCGAAGAACAAAATGTCGTAACACTTACTGATTATCGCGTAGAAGAAACAATTATGAGAGTTGAGCATAAAAAGAAGCATAAAAAAAACGAATTCATGACTGTGGATAATTATCTGAAACAAGAAGTGGATAAAATGACAAATGTCTCATCCCCAATGGAAGTTACTATACTCCAGGCTCATAAAAAAA
This sequence comes from Trachelus troglodyta, assembly GCA_030142635.1. Lineage (NCBI taxonomy): Eukaryota > Metazoa > Arthropoda > Insecta > Hymenoptera > Cephidae > Trachelus > Trachelus troglodyta. The sequence goes on from JARQTJ010000823.1 coordinate 549,568, forward strand.
ATTTGGAGCAATCTGATCTCGTGGAAAGCATGAACAAATGCAATCTTACGGAAACTCAAGAGATTGGAAAAACGAATGAAAATGCCGTTAATAAAGAACTTATTGAAAATGATGTGATCTCAAACAGTGTAATAAATAATGATTCAGCAATTTTAGACGAAAGTTTAAACAATTTAGTGGGAACATTGGAAACACACGTTAAAGAATGGATAAGTAAGGTAGAGGAGGAAGAAGAAATTCCAGGTCGTATTAATATTCCAAAAAAGAAATTCAAAGAAGGAATGATCTATCGCGTCAAAGATTGTTATTACGATGACGATGGGGAATTTTTATACAGAGTTCCTGGATTAGAAAATTAGTTGTATGCCACGCAAGCCCTGTGTATATATCATTGTGTGTATTCTATGTAATACTGTAATATGTGCTAGTCTAAAATAAATATTTTTAATTGACAGGAATTTTTGTTTAACAATTATTTGATATTTGTCAATCAACTTGCGTGGCATAAGATTATATGCCAACTATTGTCGACTCTGTTGATCGCTCGAGTGTTTTTTTTACATAGCTACACTTGTTTTCAAAGAGGTCACTATTGCACCCACATTTCCCATTTTTACCCTTTATCTCGGCCCAATACATGTCATCAACAAAAATTTGCAGAGTAAACGAGATTCTATATAATCATACAAAATAAATTGTTAAGTTTGAATAAGAAAAAATGAATGGATTCGTGACAACGTATCAGAAAGACTATGTGTGGCTGAATAAGAAGACAGGAATTAGTCAGGATGATAGGTCGCAGCAACCACAACTAACCTTGAATGTCCCTCAGTGTACTTGTAGGTGTTCCATCCCTGGGAAGGCTGGGAATAATCCCTTAGATTCACAATTTGGCGATTCGCACGAATGGAGTAGGCTGGGTCCAATGGGTTCACTCGTAGATGCGAAACTGTACTCTGTAGATCAGGGAAAAGGAATTGAGAAGCTTGAGGATTCTATAGTTTACTTGCAAAAGGTGTGGCTGTGGACAACGCAAAAGCAATTGCTCTGAAATTTTTCAGCGAATGTCCAGTGAGACGCTTATCATTTGTTTAGCTTCAAGAAAATTATCCATATCTCTACGAAGTTCTCGAGGGTTCATCACGTAGCGAGAAGAGGAGGCGGATTGAAAGAGATCGTCTTCTGACCACTTATCAGGTTGATTACTGCGGTGCAGGAGAAATTCCGTTTGGCGTCTCCGAATTCCCCAATGCTCTTCAGACAGGAGAGGTTACTCCAGGTCAAAAAGTAGGAACAGACGATTCTAGCCCCCGGAAAAAAATTCGAAGGAATAGCAATCAAGTCAAGTGCTCAAAATCTCGGCGAAAAGCCGACGGAGCAGACGACGGTCCTGAAACAGGCATTCCTCCGTGGAGAAGCGAATATCAAGACGTAATTGGAAAAACAGGCCTAGCGATTATGAGATACAAGTTGCATCAGCAAGGCGCCTCGTCCATTGGAAAGAGTCGAGGAGCAAGGCGATTGAAAAGGTGTCCCTGAAGAAGAGTTTCTGTCATTGTGCCTTCAGAATCATCTTGACTTACAGTTGCTCCGACACTGTGGTACCCGTTATATTTTTCTTTTGTCTCTTTTAACCGACGGCATAGCGTTCTTTGTTTCTTGCGTGAAGCCTGTCGGCTGTCAAAATTGATAGACGAGATCGCATCATTTTATTTTATAAATTTTCCTAGTACAGATGGATTCCATTTCTATCCTGTGAAGGATGACTCCCACGTCGGATCGTTTACGGACAACCAATAATCTCACGAATGAGTAAGACTTTCGAATTTTCAGCTTTGCCACAAATTATATATTAATATCTAACATTATTAAGATGGATCGCATCGGCTGTGACTACCGATAATCCTAGAAAAGCACAAACAACAGCGATACCGATAACGAACGATGCTTGGCAAGCTGAACCCGCTACGCCCTCGCTGCGTTACAGCATAGGAAGACCTAACCTTTTTCAGAGGACCGAACGTGCAGGTGACACGAAGCTCTTGGCTGGAAAAACTTCGGACGACTCGACAGAAGCTGCTGGAAACACTGTTGCAATGGTACAAGTGCTTCCTACTTCTTATGTCGTCCTGACTTTCGATTTCAATCGTCATTCCCATCCTGTTCCAGGAGATGCCAGTTAGTCACGAGCCACATGCAATTCAACTGACTCCTCCGGTGCGTTCGCCGACTTACCAAGAGGATTACTGGAACAGGTTAGGAAACTTCGGAATGGCTGGAGTTCGCCGACTATCACGGTTTCCCGAGGAAGACGCATCCGGCGGTGTAAACATGTCCCAAGCGATGATCGCCATGCAAAAACTGCAAAAGTTGAAGGAACTTCAGAGAAAGCGTGATCTCACGGAGAGATACTACTCCCAGGAGATCAGAAGACTGATCGGTGATCATTACAATGGCTCTGGGTTGAATCAGTTTAAAAAACCTGGGGAAGAGTGTCCGGTGGGACGAAAAAAGCAGCCTGGCGCCGAAGAACGCGTCAAAGTGAACGTTTTAAAGGTAAGATTACGCGCACGGAAGATGATACTGATACTGGTTGACTGATTAGTAATGGTTGTTGAATTGTCATTCTCAACTGTCTAGACTGTCGAACCTTGTGGGACGATGACGACGATAACTCGACTGGATTGCGGCTGCGTCCAGGAAACGACTAGACCGATTTTTACGACTTCCCGAGGCAGAGTGCAGAAGAGGAAATGCGACGTGGCGCAGGATCCTGTTGTTCTAAAATTAACTTCCTCCAGCCCTCAGGAACATCTTCACTCTCTGCTCGATACTTCCTCAAAGGGATTTCATGACGCTTTCAAGGGCAGGCGGAGTTCCTTAGTGGATTCCAGTATTTCCCCAAAGATTCCAGGACATGATTATGACTCGGTTTCCTCGCCAAATACCTTAAGAAATTCGGAAATTCCGAGGAGATATTCGCCCCTGAATCTGACTCAGCTGCGGGGACAATCTCCACTTCGACGATTTAACGACGCCGACACGTCCTCTGATTCGCACTGAAGATTTTAATATTCTCAGATGTACTTCCGAATGAAACTTTCCTCTCTGTATATCCTGAAAATTAATTATATCCTTTCTCTGCGACTGTCACTTGTTTTACCGGACAATCACATTTTCGTCGACCAAATTCCTGTCAAGTCGTGTACATGCCTAACCGTTAAAAAATATTAAAAATACTTCGTTTTCGAAAATGTCGAATCTAATTGATACATTCATTTCCGTAAATCATAATGACTTTACTTGGCCCTATTCGAAGCCATTACTCGCAAAACCAGCCCAACCACCGATGAATACCGGAATTCGTTTATATGTTCCTCGTCCTGATCGGGACGATTGCAATTGCGACGCCCATGGACTCAACAATGATATAAATACGTAAGACGAAGAAATAGTGAGATATTTTATTCGGTTGAATATGGAATTTCATGAAATTCCCATTTATTATATTTAGGTATAAGCAGCTAGCAGACAAGGAGCGAAAACTTCATGATGGCATTCTAGCGGTAAATCGTGACATGACGAATCTCATGGCCACGTTAATTGAGAGTCACTGTGACGTGGATGATGGAGTCATGAAAAGCGTTTATCAAACTGACTACGAAAAACGAGGTATTTCAGGCGAGGCAATGCGCTCCTTGAATTACAATAATTTCTTACCAATATTTCAGGCTTGCCAATTACTCGGTACAAACCGTTAATGGCCGCTGTAGATTCGCAAATCGGGCCGCCAATATCCTCTGCCGTAACAGACCTCAGAAATGGATACAGGGATCCCACGAGATTTAGATATAGTGCTATTGAAAGGCCTGCCATACAGCCAGCCAAGAAAATCAACTTTATCGAAGGTTAATAAGAGTGTATATTTCACGCTAATCGAACAAAGCTAATGAACATATTACCGCAAATATTAATTTGCAGTTCCAGAAACATTTGCGATGTGGGCAGAACCATTTACAGGTCGTTCCGAATATATCGACACTATAAGCAAGATGGGCTTGAGTAATATTAAAAATCAGCAACAGTATCTCGAACCGTCACCATCCTCCAGGCGAAGATATGGCGATGGAAAACTGTAAAAGATAAAAGGAACGTATGCACATAGGCAAAGTGCATTAGAAGTAATAGTGATTGTAATTATTACGCATTTTTCCCTCAGTTTCAATACCGGTAATTAAATAGCAGCATAAAAAGACAATACTATGCATTCACGTTATTACAGTCAACGAACAATTACAGTCAACAGGGTAAATTTATTATACTAATTATATTAATCATATGAGATAACGTAGAGTTATATATTTGAATTCGAAATAATTCAAACATGGCCGAATGGTTACCGACCGAACTGTCGGTAAATCAGACTAGTCCGACGGTAAAGAAAACGAGGGTTGGATGACGACGCAACGACGGATGACAGAGGAAATCATTAAGTCCCATATGACGGTGGCGCGATTACATATGAATTAGCCGGACAACTGATAATCAGAGAATTTTCATTTTCTAATGTCAAGGGAAATCGGTGGCACCCGTGTCCCAAGTGTTGACCTACATGTATATCGGTAAGTGTCGTAGTTTCTAGTATGCATACTGCAAATACTTTTGAATTGTCGATAGTCTGAAATTTCAAAAGGTAACAAAGAGCAGCGAATGCTTTGGACCTAGGATCAAAAGAAGAAACGAAATGTGGAACTTGAATTGAAAGAGACAAAGAGAGATCAAGAGAGAGATTTTTAAACCGATTGCGTTCCAGTGGCGGATTCCAGCTCGTGAGGCCCCGTCCGAGGCTCGTGTCCGTCGTGTGTAAGACTCGGTAAGGCCCCTCGTAAGGGGAACCTGTAGAAGGGGTCGCCGACGTCTGAGGAAGGGGTACGGACAAGCGAAAGGGAAATGCTGCGATCTTTTTTTGTTCGTGCCCCGTTTTTTGACTTGTCGATTCGATCGAGTTTCATTTGTCTTCGGCACTTCGAACACCGAGCAACACTGCTCCATTGCAAATTTCACGCAACCCGTGCAAAATGCACCACGCGAATCTTCGTAATACTTTTTAACGTTCCTCTAAAAATCCTGAAGTCTTTGGGAACAATAAAAAATCCTTTAGCTTTGCCATTTCTTTTCCGGCTCTCTTCTTGACGTTCGCTTTGATCTTCGTACGCGCGACTTTCATTAAAATATTTCATCCGCGCAACAAGATTGGTTTATCTCGAAAACAAACAGCAATCATAAGAAAATCTGAGTGTGTCGCTGTGTTGTGATTTTCGTTAATCGACCACTGTGAAGTGCCGTCTGTGATGTCTGTCGGATTGGAATAAAAGGAGCTATCAGGTAAATCTACGACTGGTCGACAGATCCCATAGACTTTCAGCATTTTCTTACTGACCATTAACCGTGTCATCCTTACTTTCGTTAGAGTCCCGCGACGATGACGGGGGGGAAGGAGAATACGGAAATTACTTAGTCTCATTTCGTCTTTCCGGGTAGATTTAATGGAGTTTGTAACAGCCGCGGAATGATATCCCATAGGTAACTGGAATATTTGCCGGGGAGAACGGGAGTAACTGACCGTTGCTTGTCGCGGTGGGCAACTTTCACGTGTCCGCCAGATGCTTCCACTATCTACCACCTTACGTAAATCGAGCCAGGCCACACAGGCCACCCAGGCCCAACTTCTGGCTGTGTAAACATGTCCCTGCATTACCAACAGCAATCGATCGACCAATAGTCATGAAGTTACTGTGTCGCGGGTTACTAAGCTTTTCAAATTGCCAAATGTCCGCGGTATTGAGTAATGGATGACTGTTCGTTCCGATCAATTGTCCGTCTGGTCACTGAGCAAGATTTACGCCCGATCGGGTCTACAAAAAATGCATTATCACTTGATGTGGTTCCGTTGTTGCAATTTTATAGATTTTCTTATGACGATGTGCATTAACTTTCACTGTGTCAATCGATAGAAGAAATAGGACAGTGCGTTCCCAAAGCTGCCAAATCTTTCGCTATCGGAGTAATTCACGGTATTCGTAGCGTGGGTAGAATCATGAATGGAGGATGAATCACGTGGAGTCTCGGTCGTGACGTCTCCCAGACTGAGGCCAGTCGTGGTACCGGCGTCCCATAGAAGGATCTTGATCTTCCTATGGATCGGAGCATCACGATTCCACCGTAGCCAATAGACGATAGATCCATGGATCACCTGCGGCGCGTGCCAGTGCCTACCGGTCCCTTTTTTTATAACGCTTTAATTTGCTACTATTTATTTTGAGGGAGACACTCCCATCGGATCACGTCGATCGACGTGGCCGATCTTTAACAGTTACCTTACAACCGATCCTCCGATCGATTCAGGTGCCGATCACTTTGCAGGCTTAGATCATCGATCGCCTTAATCGACGTTATTGTGTCGAGTGCGTGGGCGCTGGCAAAAGTAAAAGTCAATAGTAGGAAAGTTCAATTCATAGATAAGCGACTGGTCCATTCTACGAATATCTTTGCATCAAGAACGAAGAACGAAGAATGACTGAAGTTAACATATTCCCTTTGGTCCTTTTGCAGAATGGAGTGGAGGCTTTGGTGTTTCACAGTAGTTCTTCTGCTGTTCGTCACAGCTGACGCACTTCGTGGACCCAGCGCCCAGGTAAGTCCCACGGGAATAATTCTGTACAATTGGCAAATAACGAAGGTAAAATTGACGGAACGATTGCAGTTATTCGTGAAAGTGAGAAAGAAGGGAAAAAAATAATTAGAACCCTACTAATGACGTTTTAATGAAAAGGAACCCATTTCTAGCGCTCTCTCGTTCTGCACATTTTTCTTCATTTTCTTTCTTTGCTCTTGAACGACCGAAGCAAGAGCAACGATTTCCCTGGCGAAAACGGTGCCACGTCGATTACGAACGAGACGGGAGGAGGCGTTCCCGTTCTACAGGACGTTTCAGAATCTCTCGGATATTAATTCCCAATAGATTCATCGGCGCTGCATCGCTGGAAATTTTCAAAGACTCATCCTCGACCACTCGGTAGGATCTTTCATTCGCTTTACCTACTTCAACGGCGGCATACATACCGACGCCGATGCTGCCCGTGCAAAAGTTTACAAAAGTTCCAATTCGCTTTCTAGTAGCGACTGGATTTCCTTGCAGTTTCGTTGGCCTTGATAGGCAACAAGACATTTCACGAACTGGCAGCCTCAACGTAGCGCACGGTACCACCGATTGGGACAAAGTTGTGGGAATACAAAAATTACTAAATAAAACGAACGATTCGCTAAACGCGTCACGCGAGACTTTGGGCACGTGACATTTCAAACTTTCATAAGAAATTTTATTTTCGACGATATTTTTATGTACCGTTATCTTTTATTTTTACCAAAAGAAACTAAAAACTCGTGGAGCATTTTTGAGAGGACCTTGAAAGTGAAAAAAGTAACGTAAAGGTCAGACGCGTGCGCAAGATTGCATCCCGCATCTGCACGCGTTGCTTTTGCACATGCGCCAGTCAAATAACGCGCCGCCACTTAGACTCTTTCCTATCCACTTTTTTTTTATTATTTCGACTTCTCTTTTTCATTTCTTTTTATCATTTAGCTATTAATAGTATCTATCATCCACTTTCCATATTAAGGATAGAAATGGTATAGAATAACGGCACGTCTTTTACTGCAAAGGTCAAACGAACTCGTTCGTATAGTCTTGACAAAAAATAAGTTTCTTATTCGGCCAGTAATAGTCGGCACATTGGAGAGTCGCCATAAATTTTATGGCTCCATATTGCACTTTCTTCGATGAGATCTTCAGCCCTCTAGATTTCTCCAAAGGCTAACACGCCTCTTCTACGAATTTTTTTTTATCAATATATCGCAACGTTCCACATATAGAATGTTTACGTATTCCAGGCCTGATTTCGCGCATCTAATATTTGTAACGCACTGTACTTATGCGATCAGCATGCAATTCGTAATTGCAATCCTCTTGGCATTTCCTACTTGATATCCTTACGGCGCATTTCTAGAGTGATTGTTTCCGTGGCTCGTGTTCCCTCTGGACACGCCTAGTCGCGCGCCAATCCCTAGTTATATGTATAATGCATGTGCACCCTCTTTCGGTAAGGATATTTCCAATTACGTCATACGGCCTCTTTTACTTACCATCGCGCTGTCCTACGATTTCTTGAATTTCTTATCTAAGAATTAATTGAGTATGGATGACGAGGCAGGCAAATCCCGAGTATCGGCTTTCAGGATAACTTTCAGTCGGATATTTATATCCATTATGAGTCCCCGCGTTGGGGACTTATGTGTATCGTACTATGAGATCGTCAGGTGTCTTATTCGCTAAAGCAAGGGCTTCTCGTTTTACCGTAAAGCGGAATGCCGACTGGTCGTATAATTATCGTTGGGCTCACGTAGAGTAATTAAGAGGCAGCCTGATTGGTGAAGGGCCCCGGATCAACAGGAAGGTCGCGAACGTCGAGTGTCGCAACGGCTCGCGGTTCGCCACGATTTTTTTTAGTTTCAGGGAAAACGAAATTATTTTCACTTTTTCTTTTTCATTATTCCCTTCGTTTTTCATTGCACACTTTTTCCATGGGAAAGTTATACGAAATTCCTGTTTTCGTGAACCGTCAGTCTTGTCGCACCATGGATATTAGAGAATGTCAATTTTCGACAGGTTATACTATATGGAGGCTGCTAATTGACTTTTGGTAGTGCTACGACAAGATTGCTTCCGGGAATCTGGTAATTTATTGCTTGAAATGATCTTTTCGAGATAACGAGATTTCTGGATAAAAAGTTAACACTTTTTGAATTACTTCGATGGATTTTATTTTGATCCACAGCGATCTGACATATATGCATGATTAGTTGCGCGAGATAGAGGAAAAAAGAGAATTTTAGTCCTTTCATAAAAGTGCTATTATGTAGTTCAATTAATGCATTTTTTCAGAGCGCTGCTGGCCTTTGTCGCGCGCGTGTCGGTCTAGTTTTCATTAAAATATCAGGAAATTAAAGCGATTAAATTAAAGCAATATCTCAATGGCAACGACCAAGCACGGGTCACGTATACATTGCAATTGGCATTCGATTCGGTAAAATCGCTGACCAAGACGATACCGATCTACTGCAGGTTTTGCTATAAGGTCGAAGAAATCGGAACGAAAGGGATTGGAATAAGAGAAAAAAGAAAGAGCAATCAAGCAGCAGCATGAGAAAATATAGAAGCGCCGCAAAACACTAAATGGTTTAATTACCGCATGACATTAGACATCGCACAGTGGGAACGTCTGTAGAAATTACAAAGTGCAACGTGACTAATATGCACTCTTATATCTACCTGGCTGGTACTTACACTGCAGGCTCGATGCATTAATCGGCTGGTGCAGTCGCGTGTATCGTTCAGCCTGCAAGTCAAGTGCACCGTCTTTAGCCTCGAACAATTGGACACTGCTGTGCGTGCACGATGCACTCGTGCAGCGGCAAATTGAAAAATGCATAAGGAAGAAAAAAACAGGAGAAAAAGCACAAAGCGTCACGAACTCACAAAGAGCCACTTGCCATTTGCCACTTACGTGAGATCGTTAAGGAATCTCTCGTAACACGCATTGGCAGTTCTGTTCAGGACAGGCAGGCAGCAGCTAAGAACTGCATCTGACGAATGCACCAACCTGATGCAATATCGGAGCAATTAGGTGCAAAAAGAAACTCACCGATCTCTACCCATAAGGACTTTGTCATCTTTGCTCCATATGCATTTCATCCACTCGGTATTTCCTGATCAGCCAAAGATTCCTACAAAATTTGGTTAAATACAAAAATGACTTCTGAACTTACTTTTTTTAAACCGCTACTCATTGCGTAAAATTACGTAGAAATTGACAATGCACAAAAACCCGATTGCAGAAGCTCGACTAGACGGCACGACATACCGTTATACGATACGGTTAAACCAGTTGCATTCATATTCGAGATCGCCTGTTGCACCGGACTGCATCGGCTAACCGACCGCATCGTGGAATCAGGTACAACGTCCAAGGTTACCCTCTTGACTGACTGTCATATCAACTATCGCAGGACTGCTGGCGTTCGATAAGAGTCATTTGCCCGGAAGTTCTCAGCATTTCAATGGTCAAAATCACTAAATGGTCACCGAAGCGGTTCTAAAAATTGTGCAAGTTTATTAACCTGCTCGATTAAAGATTGACGATAATCAAAATTAATCGTAGGATGCAGACTGCACGGTTGCGCAACGAGCCAGATGCGTTTCGGAATCTATGACGTATCGATCGAGCGCCACTCGACTCCATTTAATTCAATGACTCTGATAATTACCAGGATTCATTAGAAGCAACGGATTCCGCTTACGTTACGGATTACATATTGAGATCGATTAAAATTATTACTGGAAGCAGACGTCCTCCAAGAGCGATTGCGTTTTCCCTCGCTATTCGGTGCAAGGTCGATGGGCTTTTTGTTAACTTTTCAATCGCGCCGCTATAAATATTCATACTCGAAAACTCAGGCGCCACGTATGCTCTGTACGGCCCTGCAAGGATCTATTTCCTCTTTTCCTCCTTTGTTTTCGGCCAGTTTCATCTGTTGCTTCCTGCGCATCGTCCCTCTGGAACAGTAAATAATGTAATTTTAATAATTATCGTCGGATCGTTTTTTTTAAATTAATCAGGGCACGTGATTGGCCAACGACTAATAATTGTTGATTTCAAAGTCCTTGCACTGGACGACTCTTCCTTGCGAAATTTTACTTTCCATAAGTACATACAGATATAGGTATATGTAAAGACTGGTGCTCATAGTCGAGCACAGATGCAGCGCTCTCTGATCCGCAGTCGATGATACGCTCGTCGTTGCTTATGAATTACAGGTGTAATTCTACGTCTGACTATCTACTGTCCGTTACCACTACGAGTTTACCTGCCTACCTGCGCTACCGTATCAGCGTACCAAAGGGATTGCATCATTTGAGCTATTACAGAACACTAGGTCGATCCATTTTGACATTTATTAGCCCGAAGCGCCTCCTGGAGTTTACAAGCTACAATTTATGCTGGTTGTTATTTCATTTTTTTTTAATAATTACGACACGAATTTACATGACTGCCCAGTCTGGACGTTTATGAATATTTTATGAAAAATTATATCAAAAATTATCCTCAATTTGCCAGAAGCGAAAGCGATCCTTGATACCCTGTAATTTCGATTCTCTTCTGCCGTTTCGTCCTACCGAGCCGAGTATTGCTGATTCCTTATCGATCTCAGATGTTTCTAGAATTTCAATGGAGGCCAATTCGTCATGTTGTTACACCTGATAGAAACGAATCTATTATGTTTTTATCGTGTCGCAAGAGCGAAGAAGATCGCTGCTCAAGATCGGCATTACAGTTCCCCTCTCGAACTCCTTTGAAATAGCCTAACAAAACGCAATTAAGGTCGGCTGTCGGCATTTTGAGTAAGATCATTCTTGCCCTAGTTACATCTCTAAGAATCCTCGTCCTTCATGTCCCACGTGTTTAGATGATGTCAAGATTCTACGAGATAATTCATGTACTTACCTATATAGACTTGACAGATCTAAAGTGACCTTTAAGATCGGCCGACGAAGAAGATGGGAATTCGTCTTGGAATTGCGGCAAGACCTGAAAAATTTCGGAAAACGAAAGATGGAATTGATGGAATTTTCCTGCTACGAAAGTACGAAATTGCATGAAATTTCTTTATTTCTTGGGAGAGTAAAGATACATATAGGAATTCTTTTTTTTACAATAAATTTTTTTACGTCAATGTTCTATCAATCGACTTGACAGTCGACGAACGTCATTCATCGATATGTATATAGTCCATAGTTACTTCTGAAAGCAACAATCGACTTATCTCGCTTCACTGAGCCACATCCGTATGGATTACACATAGAGATAACGATCTCGTTAATTCGATATTTAGCCCGGCGCGAAATTCTCGGTGAGCAGTTCGATACCAATTCCCCTACCGATCAAACAGAAATATCATTCCCACCCGAGCGACACGCGTTCCTGTCGCCACTTTACTCGCGCGACCTTCGTTTCACTGGATTTGACATTTTTCGGAATCAATTTCAGATTAGCCGCTCCGATAAATAGCTCGGCAGCTTACGTACCTAGATTTCTTATATTTTTTATAGAGCATATTTAATTTGGCGCATAAATCTATCGCGGTAGTCCGTGGTTACGTGAGAACTGGACGTGAAAGAAGACGAGCGTCGAGACGTTCTCTCGCCTGGAGCGTCGGGGTAGAAAGTTGAGCCGATACGTCGAGAAGGGCAAATCGGTTCAAAACAATTGCGCCACAAAGTGCGAACGAGAATCTCTAACATACGTGAGCCACGATGTGGGATCACGCTTCCTGTAAATATTCCAAAAAAATTTTTTTGGGAAAATTGCCCACTTGTCTTCTCAGCAAAAAAATTTCCTCGTGTCCAATATGGCGAACGAGTCTCTCGCTCGGGGAAGATTTTGAGTAATTTGAAGAAAAAGAAATTCTCTCTACACTCCATATGCTATATGCATATGTGAAGTATACTATGCATTTTGTGTATAGTGCGAGCAGAACCGTCTGTATTCGTGAAAGGAAATACACGAACGCACTTTTGGCCATAGCTGAGATGCCACGCCCTGGCTAACGGAAACGAGTCTTTTTAGGTCAGCGTCACGTTTCGATTTTGCAAGACGGCAATAATGCGTCTGCATCGAGTCCAGACCCTAAATTTCATTTCACTTTTTAATTTTTACAGACCGAGCAGGCCGGATTAACCTCACCGAGGTCCGCCTGCTCGTCCGGCCTAAAGAAGACTTGATCGTGCCGACTGCTGACCAGCCGAAATGGCTGCGAGCTCGTTGGACTTTTAACGAGCGCGCTTCCTGGCCGAGAGATCGGACGGGAAAGTCTTCGATTTTTTTCTATCGAGTTATTTAAAAAATCCCAGCACGATCGGTTCGATCGGATTTACGTAATATAATCGTGATTCGAAATTCGATCTTGGAGGTCATCCGCGTGCATGAGATTGATTTCGATTAGGGTAGTTGCTGGAACGTTTTCATAGATTTTTCGAACGTTTCCTTTACCTTTGTACAAGTTAAAAGATCTGCAGTATTCTCGAGAGACAAAGACGAAGAAAAAAATTAAAGAGATCGGAAAAAATCAAACGAAGATCAGTCAGTAAATGTTCAACTTTCTAGATTGTTTTATTTTTTAATCGAATTTTTGTTTTGCTTTATACAATCCGTAGGACAAAATTCTTTGCTCCAACAATGGCCCTTAATTCCTGAACGTCCAGCGATCTGCCGATTTTCAATCAATCGTAACTATTAGCAATACCATAATGCACAGATTTCCAGGTCTCTGTCTGCGTCAAGGTTGATCCAATCAGATTTGGGCATTTGATAATGCTCTAATTTTTTGTTATGCTCGATTAAGTACGCAATACCTGTCTATAAGAATGTGGTTGCGTGCTAGATCCGTCACTAGGATTATAACCCACGAAACTCTTTCGATCGTGAAATAGTATCGCGACAGTTGATGCCCTTCGAATCGTCAAAACGGAAACGGAACTCCCGCTGAGGAGTCGTTGCACTACAAAATTTCAAATTTTTTCTTTCCCCGTACCGATCTTCAGTTTTTCGCCTCTAAAACTTTGTCGAATGAAATTGGGAATCAAGTGCAACGCACGTTGCATCGATGTCTCGATTCCTTTTTTAAAGATTCGGTTGACCGATGACCTTCGACAATCTTCGGTTCCCGTCGGAAAGTTGGAGAAGGTCGAATTTAACGATTCGATCGGCATAGGGAGGCTGTGGCATTTCGTTATTTCAAGTCTGAGGTCGGCGGCAGTCATTGCAAAGTACTATAAAGCGTTTAAGGCCGATAACCAGACCTGACAGGGGGGAAAATTTGATGAATTTGCCACATAAAAAGCGACAAAACTCTTATGTATAGATATACATAGACAGCGACGGAAAGTCGTCCACCTTCGTGGAAGGAAACCTCTCACTGGCTGCAGTCCAGTGCAACCAGCTGTAGCTGCACTTTATCCGCATCCAAGAAACATGGCGGAAAGTTCAAGCGTGCGTGAGGCCTCGGGAAATCAATGGTTGCCGCGATGTCGCATGGGCGTAACTGGGTGCCAGGGCGGACTAGAGGAAGAGGAAAAATGATAAAAGGACGAAGAGAAAAAAGAAAAATGGCGAAGGCGACACGTCGCAGACTAAAACCCGAGGTCGACACAGCCTGCACCGTTCCAGTGGATTCCTTTTATAACATAATCGACATAATCCACTAATCAATTCCAGACGTTACGAGACCGATGAAAGTTGCTGCTTCTTATTGCCGATTCTTTGATATTGCTGCGAAATTCCCACGTAACTCCCGAGCTAAGCCGATACCCATGATTCCTTGAGAAAATAATTAAATTTCAATGCTACGTTCGACGCGTCCAGAATCGTTCGACGCACGAATGCACTTCGGAGTTTCGAACAAATTGGACAAAGTGCTCGGCGAGTTTAGCCAGACAGCAATTGGAATCGCAGTTAGCAGGATTTCTGTCCGGTAAACGTGACGCGAAACACCACCCACTTTTACTTTCAGAATCGATTGTCTATACCGGAGATAACGATACGCGACTGAACTGGAGCACGTTAAGTACTAAGTTTACGGAGCGTAGAATAAGCGTCCGTTTGACTTACGTATTTAAGAGGAAAGAGACCTAACCTACAAAATTCCACTTTTTCTCAAGTCTTCTTTCGGCTAAGTTTAATCGTATCTGTCGAACATTCAAAATTCCTTGATAGCCCTTCTTCCGAATGCCCAAGTACCTTTAACAAAGTACCCCGCTAGAAAGGGACTAGGCGACCATTTGAAAGTCCTTGCTGTGCCCCGGGGCCATGTGGACTGCGCTTAAGGCGGAATTAACAAAGTTGCCGCCTGACGCAGCACCCACCAGCTCACCTCTTGCACCATATGTGCTTCCAATACTCGATTGTGTTTAAAGAAACGATCTGGGTAGCCTAACTCTGTTACGCATGATCGCTCGGCAATGCAGTAGCGTAATATTTGCTTTTACAAATTACCCAAACTCCACGCTCTGTTCCTTTCAGCTAAATTATGAATCTCAAAAAGAAATTACTTCGGGATAGGAACAGAATTTCGTGTCGTTTAAAACTTTCTTAATGATGAATACGCGTGCCTGTGAACCAGGCTTTATAAATTACCTTTGCCCCAATAATCTAACTTTCGATCGACAGTCGGACGATACAAGCTGTCGGAAGTCGCTTTTCTCTTCCAATTAAAATTTAATCTATGGATGTACCTGTGTGTGTATTTTTATTTTAGTTAAAAAAATTATTCTGAAGCTAACTTTTATCCTTTTGAAGTTTATCGTGAGACTATAGCCATAAACGTGAAGTTATGAATTCGATTGATCAATATCCATCGGAATACTGGAAAACAGCTGACGATTACTTGAATAATTCGTATGGAAGTTTGTCATTATTGAATCAAGGTCGACAGTCCTCCCTTCGAAAATTGATCTCTGTTATCTCGTTTCCTCGATTCAGCCATTCTCCCGCGTAAGCCTAAATCTTTTCTACTGAGTCTGACTCATTGAGAACGTATCTATCGTTGGCAGAACCCGCGTCACAGACTTTGCTTGCTTTTGTCGTATTGACACACTTAAGGATTAATAACGTCGCGCCCGTAAAGAGATGGAAGCGCGGCTTAAATGATTAATATATGGAAGGAAATTATTGACGGGTATTAACGTGTGATTAATCCTTAGTAGGGATAAGACGAAGATGGTTGTGCAATTAATCTAATCTATATAAGGATTAATTGGTACGCGAAAGATGTAATTAAGAGAAAGAAAATTAAAAATTTTGAAAGATTCTTTCGAAAAGTTTCTTTTTTTATCTATGTATATCAACCCGTTACGGCCTTCGCGTTTCACGGGATTGTCTTCGAACGTATCCATCGTAATGGCATGTCGGTTGAGAATAAAAAAAAATTGCGAATTATAAATTTCTCGCTTGCACTTTCGCAACTGCCCACTGCAACCTGTGAGCTAAGCATAGCGTTGCAAGTTGTCAGGCCGATTCAATGACTGTCTGACTAAATAATAGGCTGTCGGAAAAAAAGGATTGGTAAAAAAATTAAATCGTTTGAAATCTGCGGCAGCGACTGACGTCGTTTATTTAATTGTCAGTACGACCTACAGTCAAGTAAGAAAATATTGAAAGATACTTTTTATGCAATTTCAAGTATATGCATATACGTGGCTAAACGTGCAGTCCAATGCACATATGAACTAATCAAGGAGCATCCACACTCCTCTCGCTCGAATCAGGCTTCGTTTACTCGATTTACATGCAGCGTAATCGAATGAACTCGGTCGGATGAGATTGTAAATATGCAACGAAGCTGAGACTAAGTCTGGCAACGTTGCTCGGTACTTTATTTCCTATGGCGATTTTCTCATCCTGAGATTTAGCTGGTAGCCGATGCCGGTTAGGCGAATAGCCATTAGAATGGCTAATGAGCTGCAACTGGATGACCCAATGATGAGGAATCTCCGGGCAGTGGATTAAGTCAAGGAGCAATAAACTTCCCACGGAATCTCATGAATTATTTTCATCACGAACCAGCACTTTTGACTTGTTGCTCCTCAGGTGGGCGTGGCCATCGGGCTATTACGTATTTGCACGTATGCATTACACACTCGAATCCTGTTACACTTTATCCTTCGCACCGATTCCTGCTGCTCCTTTTTTCCTCTGGTATCTTTCTTCGAAGCATTGCTCATTCCTGCCACTCGAAATTGGACCAATTTTGCACTCTTCGAGGACGCAAGATTGGCAAATCCTTGCAGTCTGCCCGTAAGAGAGACATCGTTATAAATCCCACGCGTGCCGAATTTCGGATCCGCTCCCTACCAGTGAATTTTTCGAAATCTCAACTAATTGCTCCAGTTCCTGTTACCCGAAGCTTTCAAAGGCATCGAACTGAACGATCAGTCAAAATTAGCGTAAAGACAGAGAAAAAGAAGAGAAGGAAGTAGCAAGAACCGTGGTAAATGTCAATGCTGCGAGGTCGCCTGTATACATATGCATTGGTTGCCATGAATTCCTGTACACATCCAGTAGGCAAAAAAAAGACAACCACTTATAACTGTATGGCAAAGAACGATAAAATAAGAGAGGAGGATAAAATTGATATTTATTCCTATCGAGTTTTTGAACTATGCAAATGCATCGAAAAATCTTGATCACCTTGTACATTTGTATAAAGTCTAGTCGCTTAAGTGGAACGCCTCGTTATGTTATGGCCATCCACTTTTATCTCCAGTTACAAAATAAAGCAACGCAAACGATGTAGCTGAATTCGTGGATCGTACAGGATATTTACCTGCCTACCTACCTTTCTACAAGCTATTCGGCCACCTACCGGTCCTTCAGGTTTTTACAACACAAAGTCTGACGACTTTGTATGCCATTAGAATAATGAATATGCCTCCAATAAATCTCATGTGGAATATAATAGTCGGATATCAATATTAATAAATTTTCATGCGTGTTCGATCAACTAATGAGATCGATCAAAGAATTGATAGTTCCTGAAAAAGACTTTAAAAAGTTTATATCGAAATCCTAATGGTTGTTTCAGGAATTAAATATTGGGTATTTGGTTTCAGGGGGATGATCGGAAAGGTTCGGTAGGCAGGAGTCGTGGCAGTTCCAGATTTGAATCTGGAAATGTTCAGGAAAGCGAAAGTACTTGGCCGACGTCAAAAAGCCGGCCTAGTCAGAGAATTGCATCTTCCAGGAAAGGACTCAGGATACAGAATAATGGAGAATTGGCGAAGCCGAAGATGCAGGCTGAGCAGGATGCTGTTCAGGAAGCAGCAAGTACTAGATCCACCGTGCAGAGAAGAAGGACGCATTCGGGAAACGTAGAAAGTTCTAGACCGGAAGTGAACTCTGCACCGGAAGTTCGACGAAGGAGTTCTTCTAGAAGACAAACCTCGGAGGAGAAAGTTTCTCGAGTCAAACAGGACACAAAGAACAATGAGGAGAGAAAATACCTTCCTGAGTCGGATGCTGACGCTAGATCGATTAAAATCGATTCGATAGTCGATCTCGACTTACCAAAACTCAGTCCGAATATTCGCACCGGAAGGGACTCGTCTAGAAGGAAACCGGAAGTTACTACGGATAGACTGGACAAGATTGGACCTTCGGTCTTCTCCGGTGGAGTCGAGTACTCTCGTTCGAGAACCGGAAGGAAGATTCAGACTTCGTACTCTCCTAAAGATCTGGAGTTTCCTGTTTCAGGTAAATTTTCACGAAGAACAAATACAGAAACAACCACCAGCACGTCCAACAGAAGAAACCAGAGTAATTCGAGGTCCGGCGGTAGACGTGAAAATGTTCAGACAAGAATAAGAAATTTAAATCCATCTGTAATGCAAAAGAGACAGGATACAGCATCTTCCGAATCTGAAAGTATCAGAGTCGATATACCTCTGGGTGTTGAGATCACTGAAATACCCTCCAATCCTGTTTCATCGACCGTGACTGCTTCAAGAATCGAGTCCAGAAGAGTCGGTGCTATTTCAGGTAGGACTCGAGGGAGATCTACTTCCGGTACTGACAATAGAATCACCGAGAATACCACTTCAGGATCTAGAGGACATTCTCGAAGAGGATCCTCGAGATTCGCGGAGCCAATCTCGGACACAACTGAACACGGCAGTACCACGGGCGTCAGGACTATCAATAAGAATTCCGAGTATTTTCTACGATCCAGAAATCCTGAGACGAAATCCAGGAACACGGAGAAGAGCGAACCTAGGTCAAGATCCAGGAACAGGGGCGCCGACTCCACACTGGGAATCCTTGAAAACTCATCCATGCAACCGGAACTCATAAAAACCACAACGTCCAGTGCAAAAAGTGAACCTGAACGAAGATCCAGAGCACCGGAAATCCGATCTAGGAACCAAGCCGATGCTAAGACCGCGTTGCAGGATCTACGAGGACGAGCCAGAGGAAGATCAAAAATAGAAACATCGAATAAATCCGTACCGGAAATCATCATAACTACTACTACCGAAGAAACAGTCACAGTCCCGGAAACTCTCACAAATTTAGTTACGGTACAGGAAATTCCATCAAAGACTTCACAGTTAGTATCGTCCGTAGAGACGACAACTGAAGTCAGTACAGCAACCAGAGCAACTTCCAGAGGAAGAGGTCGCAAGACTCTGCAAGACAGGAAGTTACCCACAGAAGACATCATCAATAATAACTTAGGTTTCAGAGGTAGATCATCATCGGTGGCAGATCCGACAACTACGACGCGATCCAATACTGCTCGAAGGAGCAAGACTACTTCCGGATCATCGAAACCGGAAACGCTTCCCATAGAAAATCCAGGAAGGACTGCTCCTAGGAGACGTCCTAGTCACATAAAAGATCCAGTGTTAGAAAGTACCACTTCGTCAACTTCCACTTCGACGACTGAGCAACCAACAACTCAGGCTGTCGAAATTATTTCCAAGACTTCTGAAAGCACAACTTCCGGTTTCGTTGAGCTGGTTACCTCAACGAAAGGACCCATTAGACGTGGATTGAAGAGGCTAAATATCCATCCCAAGAACGAAAAGGAGGAGCTCAGTACAGCCTCTAGTATAAAGTCTTCGGAGTCGGTGAATAAACCAGGAAGAAGAGGAAGCAAATCTTCTAGAAAAACAGGCAGTGGACAAAATGGTGGTAAAAGTGAGAAAGCGGAAGCCGAAGAAAATGACAATTATCCTGCGGATTTCAAGGCGAGATTAGCTCAATTGGTAAGTCCAAATTTCTAATTCCAATTGATACGTTTTTTTTTAATCAAGTGGCTATAGTTCTCCCAAACGTTGCGCAACTAACGGAATACAAGGCTACGCGATAATAAAGTTAGATTAGGCAATGCTTGCGGACTTACAAGCATGCAGAGTGCTCACTCTACTAACGTCTTTTCATATTGTCAATTCCATTAGCAAATCTATTATATTAATCTTCTTTATATCCAGCCACGCTATTCTGACCTATGATATAATCAGTCATGCGGGATTCAACAACCAGAGTGTGAAATGTACTTCAAGATTTGCTCAATTCGTCTCATGGGTTTCATACATATGTATACATTGTTTCATACATGAAAAGCCGTGTAGGTTGGCGCCAGAATTAAATTGATATTTTTTTCAAATTGACTCCACCCGTTCGGACCATACAGCTTACCACATACGGCCTTGCGACACGAGATACATCTATTATCTTTATACATAAAATTTATTTGTCACAGAAAAACAAGGAGAACAAACCGGTCGGTTCAAAAACCACCGCCAGGCCTGGAGTACAGGTGAGTTCACAGATACTCAGCAGCAATGGCTATGCTTGACGTGCAGCTCCAGTTTCACAACGTAAAAAAATCAATCGTGTACATAACGAATAATTACGAATAACACTCGCAGACTGTTTAATTAGCACAATTACACTAATTACACTATTGCACAATGACCGCTTTGAATAATCGACATGTACATACTATATTATACACATTGAGTATAAAAATGGTCTTCGCGATGGCCGCCCAAGTACAGCGTCTCAAAAAAAAGGAAAAAAAAAATGAAAATCATTCCTGAAAGCCAATTGGATTCTCATGAGAAATTACCAGATGCATCCCAATTAATCCTCACTGGATTTCACGTGTACGTAGGAACGGCTGAAGAAGCTGCTCGATCGACGCTTTAACATCGAGGCGTCGCGACGTCCCCAACCCTCGGAGGATACTGGTGACCTCGCCGTTGCCGCGTCCGAATACTTGCCCCCCGCTGATTTGACTGTCGTACCGATAAACACAACGCCCTTATCGGCAACACCCGTTATGGATATGGATGAGAATTTTATGATCCATGCATTTCACGTAAGAGATACACCATAGATCAAATCATTCTTTTCGTGGTTTATCTGTCCTCTCTCCATTATTAGATTCTCCAGGTGATTAGGGTTATCCAATTGCGAAATTTGGTCTGCCACTTTTTTTTTTTGGAGCATGGTTCGCAGTTCCCGTTTGCTTCTGTCGCCAGAGTCATTCCCGTGAATAGTCTTTGGTGCGACGATTCCCTTTCCTCAAAGAAAACGTCGATTCCCTTCTTGGAGTTTTGCCATTTTCCCATAATTGAAAAAACCCTTAGAAATTAAGTATTGTTTTTCTGGGGCATGAGTCTTTATTACTCCTAACCCATAATGAGGTAGAATGTCGTGTTTTTGAAGGATACGTTAGCTGTATTGTTTCTCTATTTATTACCCTTTTTTTTCCCTTTACTTTACGATATCATTTAAAACCGGCCAAGACTGGACGATTGATATTCGCTGGGGACGTCTAACCTATACGTAATCAGGTGTACAATAGGAGCAAGTTGAATGCACGACTAATTAAGGATAATTGCCCTGCTAAAGTAGATAATAAACGACTGGAGAATAAAAGGAGGAAAAGATAATGGCGAAAGTCACGAGACTGTCGTTTTAATTTCCTGACATGTAACACCGTCACTTCCAGTAATCTTTTTCTCGTTGCATCGTCTCCAAAATCTCCACGTGGGCATCTTACGAACAATCTGTTACATTACGAAGCATCCTCGTAGCTTGGGAATTTGGACGTTCTTTTTTTTGGACGACCTGCAGGTGAAAGTAAACAAACGGGATGACACGCGTGCAGAGTGAAGGCATCGCGGAACAAGCGTGTGTCATAACTCCAGGAGCATGTGCCGTGTACATACACGAGTACAAAGTAGAGAAAATAATGAAGGATTTCGCAACTAGATCCGAGTGATGGGTCACGTGACTCATGTTTTTTTCAAAGAGAAGGCTTTTGGATGGTATTAACGATTGCAGGTACTTTCTACGATACGAGTTCTGTGTACAGTGGGAATTTTTTCATTTCCTTGACCGTTCGACTATAGGACAAAAGAACTGCTGAAAGGCAGGTTTGCATCGGATGGCTGAAATCTGGGCTTTTTAATGCGAATATCATGTAAACGTAGATTTTTCTTAGACTACAAAGTCATGTAGGCCGAACGCTTTTGGGTGGAGCTTGAGAATGTAGAAATTTTTAAATTTTCAGTTGTCTCAACCGCTAGCAAAGCCAAAGTTTGGGATCGCAAAAAGACGGGTTGGCTTGTACCTTGGATCGCTTCGATTCTGCGCTTCGTCGTCGCTATGAAAATCGCCGTAAAGCTACCCTTATGTCATAAACGTAGTAAACGCTTCTTCGCATTCTTCTGCTGCATCTTCATCTTCCTCTGGCACTAACGTGTCTCGGATCTAACAAAACGGTGTATAGCAAAGCTTCGATTCGCTTTTGGCCAACCGAGACAACTTGAAGCCTCTTAAAGGCAGATTCGATGTCGTTTTCAGAGTTCCTTCAAGAAACCCGCGACGCTCTTCTCCACGCAGTCCAGACTGAAACTGGAAGCGGCGCAGAAGCTGGTCAAACCAGGACTCCTCGAGAACGATCTCCAGGTAGAACCAGCCACTACGATAATATCACTCGCGAAGAAGAGTACCGAGAGACCAACAAAGTTCAGCATCTCTAGCAAAGGCAACGTGGAGCAAATCACGAGGCGGGTACCCACGCTCGAAGCTTCCAGCCTGGTCAAGCCAAAATATGCCCTGCAGAAGCACAACCGTTTTTCTGAAAGCAGAGCAGCTTCCAGATCCGAGGAGTTCAGCACCGAAAAGAGTACAGATAATTTCATTGTCGAGAGGTCGACCAGGGTCTATACTCCAAAGTCCAGGACGACCAGAGTAGTTGAGGAACCTGCCGCTGAGAGGGCCACGACCTTGAAGACCCTAGGAATAAAGAGGCCCAAGTCGTTCGGAGCCGTTTCCAGTGAAACCGAGAAAGTGTTCGACCGTACTGTGCACCGGAGCTTCCAGAAGAAGGTCACCGATATTCCCAACGAGGTCGAGGACGTTCCGACACCCCCAACTACACCGGGCAGATACACCAGAAAGAAGACAGAAGTTTTTCGGCCTTTCAATCCCATCCCGAAAACCCTGAGCACGGCCGATCCTCTCCTGTCCAGGAAGCGGGAATTCCGTCCACGTACCGCGACTTACAGAAGACACTCGGAATTACCTACGGAACCGGTAGAGTCGGCTACCAATAACGAAGCCATAAGCGTAGCCATTACGCCGAGAATCCCCAAATTTCATGCCACGATAAAAACAAGCACTCCGGTCCCGAGATCGGTCCCAGCCGAGCCCGTCCTGAGCGTCAGCATTTCCGGCGACGCTAGCGCCCCCTCGCAATCGGTAGGCATCTCCGATAGTAGTAATGGCGCTAGCGGAAGTGGCGCGAGCAATATATTCAGTCCGACCAAAAGTGCCTTCCTCGCGAGCAGGAACACGTCCCTCTTGGAGCACTTGAGAAGCACAGTGGCGCCTCTTCTGGGAACTCTTGGAACCAAGACGCCCGTGTTTTCCGGCGCCTACCGTAATACCAACAGTGCAGTAAGTGTGTCCCTGTCGATCCTAAGAATGGAAAATTCCTTCTAACGCTTTTTCTTTGCTTCTTTTAAATTAGAATTCGGTGACCAGGATCACACCCAGTGGAGCGCCGCCAAAATTCAGCGCCAGGTACAAGGGTGCTGAACTCTTCGTCAGAAGACCCAACGTCTATCGACCCACAGTGCCATCTGTCACCAGTTCCACGACGCCCTTCACGCCAGTCGAGGTAAGGCCGTCCAATGGATTTCGAACGGACAATTATTTAACCCAAAGAAATGTCTAACAGGTCGGGAAAGAGTTACCTAGTGCGCGTAACATGTATAACGCAGTAAAGGATCATCATCATGATCATTGCTAACAGAGTGGTAGTATTTAAGAAAGCATGTGCATGGTAATTTATTATCTAATTAGGTCCAACTAATTAATAACATCCGATGCTAATATAAATAAGAAAACGATAACCTAAGTTATTTCGAATCTAGTAAAATGATGATTTGCCAAGAAAAAATTTAATTTCGAACCTGATTGTGAGAGGAAAAAATGAATTGCTGTTTTTTTTATCATTTGAAGAATCAGGTGAAGGTTCTAGAAATCAGGTAAGCCGAGCCGAACGACTTGAGGTCATGTTTCTCTACTTATTAAGGTGGTCACTCCGGGGATTCCTGGATCTGCCAGGGATTTAATTTCGTCGGAGTGGAGAGACGTTGTTACGCCTTCCTGGACCGAATATCTTCGGGTCGCCAACATTCGCTCTGGAACTTCCGGTTCGCACGTCATCGACACTAACGTTCTTCGATAATGATTACTCGCACTAACGACAGCACTACGCCTCTACCCCTTTACACTGCATCCGATGATCACGAGTAATTTGTGATCGTTGGAAACACGTCTTTAAGTTCTTTTTTTTCATCTTTCTCAACGGTCTCCTTGGTCAGTACCTAAATTCGCTTGCGCAAAATCTTCAAGTGACGTATAACACAATTGCTGAATCGGTAGCAGGGATTTGACATAAAAACAAAAAATAAAAAACAAATGGTTGATACTAACATGTCATTCGTCATTAGCATTAAATCCCTATCAATATTACGCGAATTTAAATATATACTCGCCATATCATACTTAAACATACATATATACCATATTCATGTACAATATAAATAACAGTACATAGATATACATAAATATATATATATAAATATATATTTTTCGTAATAAACACACTGTTCTTGCAATGCACGCGACATAGTGCAGTTCCTTGTTACCCAACCTGCCTGCTGCGTGTACGTGCATTACACGCTCAGTACTGATAATTTACTAATGAATAGCAAAAATCGAAGGACGAGAACAAAATTGAAACTGTACATCCTCGGTCCGGTCCTTCCGATGGCTACCAAATGGCTACCACCTTACAAAAGTGCATAATCAGTTTCACAATTCTATCGGTAGCAACGACCTTTCCAGTCGGAGCCATCGCTTTCTGTCTCATTCTACTTTTTTTTTTATAACTTTTTCCTTCACTCCGTACTAATTAGCGCGCGCAGACCAATGAATTCCGCAATCGCGCGATATATTAATATTAAGAATCCGCCTTTACGATCCTCATAATGCAAATTCCGTGTGTTCCCTGTGTTTCGCGTGGGTTTGTTCGGCACGAACGAGTGAAAGTACAAACTGAGCAAGGCAGTTGTGTGTACGCGGATACACACAGGCGCTCGCATTTTAATGTGGAGCGACACGACTACACTTGAAAACGCCGATCTGGGACAGAAGTGTGGCTCGATAGCAGCGGAGTGGCCAGTCAGAAGGAGAGAAAGAAAAAATAAGACGAACAAAGAAAAAAGGAGCAAGTCGTGCACCGAGGCCGACCTGGGTCCCCCGTTTCTTTTTTCCCCAGTTTTTTGTTATCCTCTCCGTTGCTCATTTCTTGTGTTTTCAATTGGTACTTTTTGCTTCGTTTTATTCTCTTCTCCACGATTAATCCCACGTGTCAACCTAGGCGAAGCGGAGCGCAAGGATAAGTCCTGGAGGACTGGGCAAGAGAGCTATAAAAATTGCAAGTGTCTCTGGTCATTTTTACTATTTTAGTTGAGGAAGCCTCCGCGCTGTCAGGATCCGGAACGCAATCGAGCGTTTCCATCGTTCGGCTTGATTGACGCTAAACTCTCTAGTGTGTATACATATGTAGAAAATGTAATATACTGTATCTGTAGAAAATATTCTACGTGGATTTCATATCTATTACTAACAAGCTGGAGACGGGTGCGTGAATCGCAGGTAGTTTGCAAGATGTATATATCCTCTTTTTCTTATAATAATCGCAATTCAGATTTGCAATATTGTTACTATTTACGTAGCTTTAGATAGCGTAATTATTTGTTACGATCGGAAAGATGGATTTTGACCTTATAAAAAGAACTAGTGCAACACGAGTAGAAGTCACACGTTTACTAAGGTGCCGGTCAGCTACCCGTATAATGGTTCTACAATTATATACGCAGCTACGTTTACTTTCAAAAGCAATATAATCCAATATGAAATCCTTCTGCCACCTGGTCGAACTATCTTCAACCTCACGAACGAGTTTGATCCTCTTACTCCAGCGCCATTGCACTAGTCCATGAATACGCTTTATCTAGAACCCGGTAGATAGACTTACCTTCTCCTGTGAGTAGTTCGTGGATCTGCCAAGAGATGGGGGAGCATTCTCTTGCGATGTACGTATACGTACATAAAAACAACAACTGACTTGCCGATGGTGCGAAGATCGGTTCAAAAGGAAAATAGTAATTATTTGGAGATAATTAGCGAAGTGTCGTTGGTACTACGATTTTATATTAAAAGATTTCAATGTATATTCAATAATTTTATTTCTTGTAAATATCGATTATTTATATTTACTCGTAAGTTCACCAATTTCACGAGCACCGATTATCCGTGTACAGCACCCTTGCACCTTTTGATTTCAGAATGCAGGCGCTCAGCCGCCAATTGTCATATCGAGTCCTGGGGAACCCAAGGTTGTGACCTTCTATCAGGCTCTGGAGACTGCCAGTATTACCAATCACCTACAAACTGACATACTGCAACAGCAACAACAGCAACTCGGCAGAGTTGCCCAGGTAGACGCGAACGCCACTGATGGTGACCCTAACGGCACAACTAACGCTAACAATGACACCACAACAGTACCAACAACAACAACAACAAGTGACAATTCACAGAGTACAGTAACAACAGCAGACACTACCACGAGCCAGCCAGACACAACACAGAGCCCTGAAATCAGCCAGAGACTATTGGAAACCTCGACCGCGCCTACCGTTTCTACCGATGAGAACACTCTGGTTACTACTTCCGTTCCCGAAACGACTTCCGCGACAGTCACTGACCCTAACCAGACCAACCCTGAAGTCACAGAAACTACCCCTGCACAGACACCTGAACTCTTCTCGAGATTACAAGAAACAACAACCGGCTTCTCAATCTCCTCGGAGAATCTAAACGAAATAACAACAACTGACGCACCATCCAGAGACACTACTATGATCTCCAGTGAAATTCCGGAAACCATCCTTATGCAGAATTTGGAAGTCTCCTCCAGATTGCTAGAGGTCACATCAGTACCATCTTCGATGATGGATATGATCACTACTCAGTTATCTGAAACTACAATAATTTCGACGTCCGAACTGGCTCCAGTGGATATGGTTACCAATCAGCCAGACGCGATACAAAACTCAACGGAAGAGAGTATTCGGGATAACTCTTCAGGAACTTCAGAATTAAGCACGGAGATGCAGAGGGAAATGCAAACGACAGAATTTCCAGAAACAATTCCCTCCGTGATGGATGCTAGTCCGGATGTTTTGTCCCGGTTGCAAGTGGAAATCGAGACTGCGACGTCCGTACCTGAAACGACGACTAGCGTCTTAGCTGAAACGACACAGAGCACTTCAGGAAGTGATGCCATGATCACCCCTGGGATGCCTGAGTCCAGTACGCAATTGTCAAGCCGCGTAGCGGAGTCTACGACTATCGTTCAGGTAACGGAACAGCGGGATGCCGAGATCACGACGATACCATCTCCAATAAATTCTGAGGATACGACAAGCACATCACTAGTCAGTACACCAATTACACTAACGACAGAGTCGGAAAACAACACTGCAGTCACCACAACACAATCGGTTCTGGATGCGTTATCTCTAGGGGATAAAACTTCTGAAGGAACAGATCGAATTCCTGATTCGACTGTTCCGACAGATGTTAATCAGGATAGTGTTACTGTGGGACTTGTTGACGATAACGTCGAACAAATTCAACAGACGGTTGGTTCAGGAAATTCTGAGACAACATCGAACCCTGTTGCGGAAAATGATATGAAAATAAATACGGTTCCGCAGGATCCTAGGACTTCCATTGTTTTAGATACGACAACAGAAAATTCGCAAACAACTATCAGTGTAATAAATTCACGTTTAGCTCCTGTCGAACAAAATTCTCAGACTGTTGACGATACAACGTTGGTAGGAGATTCACTGAATTCAAACGTCGTAGATATTACCACGCAGAATTCGCAAATGCTTAGTGATGCAACAACTAAAAACTCCCAAGACTCAAAAATTATTGACACGACTCTTGAAAACTCACAAACGACACAGCAAATGCTCAATCTCGAAAGTACATCTGCAACATCAATGACAACTCCAATGACAGAAATCCCATTAGAGAGCACTACGACGCGACAAGATGTTGTCGTTGAAAATACAACTTCGATTTCGATTACGAACGAGAACTCTATTTTAGCGCAATTAATGAGTATGA
Source organism: Trachelus troglodyta (assembly GCA_030142635.1). Taxonomy (NCBI): domain Eukaryota; kingdom Metazoa; phylum Arthropoda; class Insecta; order Hymenoptera; family Cephidae; genus Trachelus; species Trachelus troglodyta. Next base: position 578,034 of record JARQTJ010000823.1, read on the forward strand.
CGGCGAAGTTCCCAGTACTCGAAGACACTACGCAATTAGTCACTTCTCAGGAGAATAACATAGATCCCATCGCTACTACAACAACAACACCAAACATTATACAAACAACATCTGAAATTACAACAGAAAATTCGTCTGATAGTCTTCTACTCGGAGGATTCCTAGATAACACAGAGAGAAAAGATTTGGAAATGAACGCGCAAACTACTCAAACAGCTCAAACAACAATAACAATACCCATACAATCAAACCGATCGATTGAAATTTCGGTCCAAACTGTATCAAGCACAACTGAAAATACACAAATAGTTCAGGTACCAGAAACTACCACATTGACATTAGAAAATGTTGAACAAACTACGATGTCGGATACAGCAGAAAATAAGGAAGCTGTACGGACATCGGAAAATACTATAGTTCCTATAGAGAGTACAGATCAAACGACAACTTTTACCTCATTAGAAAATTTCGATGTAACTACAACACTGGAAAACAGAATCCAAATAGAAGTAGAGACACTGACCCAATTCCAACAATCGGTAACACAAGACACGAACAATTCCGATACAACACCCGAGATCACAGCCAGACTTTTAGACACAACAATGAGTCCCCAGCAGCCCACCAGCCCCGCGACTCCAGCACAAGAAACAACAACACTAATAACATCCACACCAATCAGAACGGAGCAGGTTCAAACGAATCTAGGAAGCGACACAACCACCGAAGTCACAACTAACCAGCAAATCGAAACAACCCTTACGACCACCCCTACTACCACAACCCCTAACCTAACAAGCGATACTCGAACTATGCTTGATCCTTTGCAGGACACTACTACGCCAGCAACCGCCCAAGGGACGGCAGGTGACCAGGCAACCACACAACCCGACCAAACGACTTCTCCTAGTATACCCGAAACAACAACCATGGCTTCCATGACAACCATCGGTCCCTCATCTTCGTCCTTATCGTCCTCCGATTCCCCTCCAACCACAACGACCGTTGTTTCTACGACTGATACGACACTAGAGACAACCACGGAAACGCCGACAACTTCTCCAGCGATGATCGCTGATCTTATGGCTACGGCGGTACCTGAAACAACTACGGTGGTCAGTGAAACAACTGTACCGGAAATGACTACGAGTCAGTCAGAGACAACCATAAGTCTGGATGATAATGTCATTCCGGATTCACTGGATGCCACAACTATACCTGCTGCTGGAATTGATACGACCGGTACGACCACAACATCTCCCATGACTACCCCCATAGTGGATATCATGCCCAGGATAAACACTGGAGAAACTACAACAATCGACTCCAACGACACGAATAACACTCAAACGACTACATCATCGAGTTCTGAGAGTACCACCACGCAGTCTCCCACTGTGATGACTACCATGATGGATACAACAACTATTCCTAGTGCAACAACAACGGAGGTCACTACCATGGCCGCGACGATGGCTAATACAGCATCCAGCACTACCACGACTACTCAGCAGCCGCCATCAACGACTCAATACCTTGGTCGGTTCGGTGGTAGCAGACTGACACCAGCACCGCGATTCAGCTCCAGTTCCTCGACCTCAGCTCCGTTAAGAGACTACGTGGTTTACGGGATCTATCCAAACAAAACTATAGTGCGTAAGCGGCCCGAAGACAATCTGATCGACGCCAGGAACGTTGACAGTCCTTATGTCATATTCGGGATCTACCCCGATGGCAAGCTGGTACGCAAGTTCCCGAACGGGACCATAATCCCGGACCCACCAAGGAACCCCGTGGAAGTCGTATTCTCGCTTCGTACTACCACTAGCACCACTAACCGGCCCGGCCCTGTTTTCTATAACCAGGCTAACCAAGGCTATTATAACCAGAACGCTGCACTCTATAATAACCGTCCCGTAGCCAACCTCGACAAGCAAAATGGTTTTGGTGACTTCAATCTCGGATTTACCGGTAATGCGATTGGTCCCACTGGAGGAGCCAGACCCGATTTCACGAGCGTTGGTAGAACGACCGTCACCAGGAAAATGGTACTCTACTCTATTCATCTTCATCGTCTTCCTCAGCTGTATTTATAGTTATCTATTTTATCATCTAATATTTGACATTTTCTTTTCCATTTTATTGAAGAGAACACTCACTTGCAAATCAGCTATTGGGCCACGCCAAAAATATGACATTTTTAAGTTTACCGTATCGTCGCTCTGGCCATTTCTATACGATTAACGTTTCTAATATTTCTACAGTTCTTGTGACTAATGTTTTCGACCTTTACGGTTTTTTCCTTTTCCAGGACAAAATATCGAAATTTGATGTCTCTATGGTACATTTTGTATATATGGAATTCTACCTGATATTTGTATATTGTTGTACATACATGTATGCACGTTTGTTATGCACACAGTAGACGGGTCGGCACAGTGCACTCTTAAGAGTTTGACTTTAGTCATTGTCATTTTTCGATATTTTTCTAATTGTGTAGTATATTGTTTGGTGATAGTCTTCACATTCTGATATTTTGTATCTTTATACACCATTTAGCTTCTTGACTCTTTTTGTTAGTTCAGCAATAAATTCTCGTTTCCAGAGCGATGTTTTATTAAACACGCAAATGGGAACACGCCCGAATACTGCGTCAGAAATAGCCGATTTGCTACCAACCTCACCAAACTCAAATTTGGGATTAGCCAGTACGACTGGGATACCAACGTTGAGTGGAAATTTGCAGGGTGGTATGATAATTCAAGATACTGAAAAAGACGAGGCAACCAGGAACAGAGAAAGTGGAAATCAACGCACTTCGGTTTACATTGGACAGGTATCGATGTGAAATGTTTTAAAAATTTCCTTTTTGCCCAAATATATAAAAATTTTGTATTTCCAGGAAAAATTCATTAACTACTGGAGCGACAGTACTCCTAATACGAACCCTCGGGTTTTGAGCGTTAAAATAAATTCCGCCGCCGTAAGTAAACACTTTTGATATTTTTATAGTGTTGTTCTTATTTTGTTGAGAGTATTTTTTTTTTATAGAACTCAGCTAATATAGGACCCGCGTCCGCATCAGCATCCATACCGTCCTTTGATATTCTGTCCAATGGCCAATCAGGCGGTCAGGTGACGGCGCCACCTGGATTCCCATGGCAAGATCCTCTGGATCAAATTTTTGGAATTACCACAGAGTCGCCTGTACGAGCAGCTTCCGTTGCGTCAAACACTTTGGTCAGTCTTCGTCTTTTAATAATTAACAAATATTAATTTATAATCAACAGTTTTACATATGTTGTTGTTATAGGACGATACAAGTATTTCCACCAACGGTTCCATCATAGTTAGGCCCATTAATCCTTTCGTCGAGGTTTTCACTCCAGTTTCCAGCGCGATTGACTCTACAGTGACAACATCTACAACAACAACAATGGTACCTACTACAACGAGTGTAGCTCCTATCACTAGTACCACCAGCTCTACGACAACTACTACCGAAGCGCCAGCGACTACAACGCCACCACCACCACCACCACCACCACCAACAACAACAACAACAACAACAACAACAACTACTACTACTACTACTACTACTACCACAGCTCCTACTACAACTACGACGACAACCACTACTGCAGCGCCCACTACAACCACAACTACAACCACAACTGCAGCTTCAACGAGTGCAGAGCCAATTATGTCAACCGAATCAAGCATACCTAAAAATCCGTCTACAATGAGTTTCCAGAAGCAGAACGCCTTTGGTACAACTTACGATGATCTGGCACTTCTTAATGCCTTGGTACGTTGTCTACTAGCAATTAGCCAAATTAATTAATCATCCAAAACAAATTATTTTCAATTTTCGAATATTCTTGAGACAGCCTTGGAATTGATTTTAGTTACAGACACCAAATTCAGGCACTTCGGCCCCCAAGACATTATCGCAAGCAGAACAGCTACTGGCTAATAAGGTAACGCAATTAATCCACTGAATACATGTTACAGACAATCATCATAAATGATTTTTAATGATCTATTCCATGTCGAACGTGACGCGCAGGTCCTCCCGAAAAATCATGTGAAAAAATCATAGATTTTTCAAAACAATTATTTTTCTAGCTTCTCTATCGCTTAATCATCTCTCCTAATGGAAACCAATTAACATCCCTCCTCCACTTGAATTCTTTATATTATTACAACCGAGTAACAACGCAACAACAAATGGAAAGTGATCGGTATAATTCTCCGGTTTTACGGTAAAAAGTTCCAACCAACGTACCAGCTCGATACGTTCGACCTGTCCTTTCACTATTTACACAACTTGTACCTAGTCGCGCACCATTTTGCCATTATTATTACGAGCATTAGTAATAATTTCTCGGCAGCAGCCTCGAGTACGCAGTAAAAATATTCACGGCAATCTCTGAATCATTCACAACCGGAAACGCAAGGATGTAGGAAAAAAAATCAGATGGCGAAGCATAAGTGGCGAAAATCTTATTCTGCCATAATTATATCGTATCTTTCAATACTATCTTTTATATCCAATGGGCCACAAACTCCACTCGAGATAATACCAATAAAAAAATCGATAACGATCGATTATTATCGATGAATAACGATCGTTACGGGTCACAGTGAATGGTCAGGGCGACCTTGCCGACGGCCTTCGAGTCCCTGACGTTCGACAGTCACCCGATAATCTATTTTTATCAGGTCCTGTCACGCGTTTCGTGACGATCTGCTTTCCTCAATGATGTATACGACGTGCTTAAAGTTTAAAAAAATTCATCTTATGAAAATACTCAGCACGAAAATGGACTCCTTGGAATACTTTGACTTTACGTATGGTAGAACCAAACTCGGGAAACGAAAGTGTTAAATACACAGAGAAGTGCTACCTTCTGGAGGAACGAAGAACTTTCGGAGATACAAAACGTGTCCGTTATGTTCGGAGCAGGTTCACAAGAGTTTGCACTGAATCGTATCTATTTTTAGAACCGATTTAATCACCTCAAATCCTATCCGCGCAGAGTACGCGGTGACCATTTATTCTTCGCGGCAATTAGAACCGTGTGGGCCAGCGGTCATTCTTACGGCTTCGTGTACATTACTGTTCATCCGAAATGAACCGTAAAACAAGACACGTATGACGTGTATCTATTGGAATGCGTTGAAAAGAGACAGCCGATGTCTAAAAGAGGAAAAAAATTATGATTTTTCGAAATCTTATTCGTAATTGTATAGATAATTTTATTTTATTTAGAAAAAATGTTATAAGCAATATTTGACGAAAGAATTTCCGCGACGGATTCCACCTGTATTGATTGGAGCATCTAAGCTAAACAGCCCTGTATATAGTGCTGTTCGTAATTACAACGCGAATCGCCCTGCGGTAATTGTCTCGGGTGGGAGAAATCGGCATTGAAAGTTGCGAGTTGGATGACGTCAGAGGATCCAGTGACTCGAGCGCTTCTTTGTGCCTGACTTATTATTATATAGAGCCTGCAGCCATTTTGAAGACACTTCGAGTTTTTTTTTCATGTATTATTTAATTGTCGCATAAGTTTATTGCATTTTGCCACGTATTGACGATCGACAACCGATTGTCCTGTTTGCAGTTCCGGTATGTGTGCATGTATATTCTTTTGTTTTTAAATCCAGATTCTCTCCTTGGCTCTTGGGAATCCAGGACCGACAAGATCGCCCAAGGCGATCGGACCGGCAAATGCTTCTCCAAATTCGCTGTTTCCGGTTTCGACGGTACGACCGTCATCGGAACCAATTATCATTGATTTGATACGTTCCACGACAAGGAAACCAATCACCACTACAGTTCCTATTACGTGGAAACCGGTAACAATCGTTAAATCAGTTTCAAATCTTCAAAAATCATCAGCAACCGAAACCACCGCCGGTCCTTTCACTTGGAAGCCAGTACCTATCCTTCCAACTACGGGAAATCCTATTAGAAGTACGCAAACATTACCAAGTAGTACTACTAAAGCAACAAGCACCAGTGCTGCGCCAGTCGTTATTACGGCTAAGACTGTAACTACTCCAAGACCAAGAAAAACCACTACGGTTCCACCTAGGCTAGGCTTTGGCGCCAGCTTCCTGGAAGCTCTCTTTGGCGGAAATCTTTTCGGCACTGCAACTACCCAAAAACCGGTTCCGACTACCAGAAAAGCCGTAACAACAGCAAGAACAATGACAACGACGACAACAACAACAACGACGACGACAACGTCAAAGCCAACAACAACTACTGCAAAGACAACTAGCGCTCCACCCATTCCAAACAATTTGAAGACTTCGGATTCAAATCAGAAGAACGTTGAAGTGAAGCCAAGAATCGTGGACGTGTCGAAGATTCACGTGGTCACGCCCAATAGTATTCTGTCGGCCAGTGAGAAGCCAATTTCCCCGTCGATTCCGACACTCCTGAACAATCCTAATCCAAGAGTTCCAACACTGCCGAGCTCGACGTTCTCACCGGAAGAAGATGCCAGGTTCCTGGCGGCGCTTCTGAAGAATGCACAAGCAGTAGGGAATTCCGGAACTAGCGCTGGATCGCCTGCACCGATTTCCAAGGATGACGAAGCCTTCCTTAGGGCCATTTTAAGTGGAAAGGCCAAGGTCGAGCCAGCCACTTCCGGGAACAATGACGCCGCCTTACTGGCAGCCTTTCTTAAGACTCAGGGTATAGAACCATCCACACCAGCGAACAGAATTCGAGAGGATCTTCGTCTAGCAGTGAGTCTTCAAATGAGGTCTTTTGATTTTCTCCAAGGAATAATTTTCTTTTTATTTATCAATTTTTCATCGAAATCTTCAGAGTCTGCAGAAGAATCAAGCTACTCCGACCAGATCATCCGACGGATCCTCTAACACGAATAGACCCAGGACCACGACACAGTGGTCCCCAAGTTCGACCTATCCTCCGCCATTCTTCGGCCCTTTGGCCAATTTAGGAAGTTCTCTGGGAGTGGGGCAACCGACGAGCACAAAGAATGGCGACGATACAGTGCGCAGTCAAGTGGTGAACGCTGCCATCGGCGCCACCAAGGCTTTCAGTCAGTTCCTCGGTGCTGCCATCACGGTAAATATTAAATCCTCGTGTCTTTCGCTTCATAAATATTCGGATCTAATTCCTGCCTGTTTTCAGGGCGCAGCACAACAACTTCAGTCCTTCGTGAAGAACGGTACGAGATACGTCTCTGACGTGGTCGGATAAATATCGCAGCCTTCGTTCTTCGCAAGATGAACATCAGCTACACTCCCGCGCGATCAATTATCCGGAAGTCACGCTATCATTTGCCTATTAGTCAATTAGCATTTAATCCTGCTGATTATCAGAACCTGAATTTCGCCTGGATTAATCTCATAGAATAGAGTTCCTAAGAGTGAAGCAGTTTAAAATCCTTTTTATCATTGACCAATCACAAGGAACTCCATTTAGCGATACCTAATCGCGAAACATCGGCGCGGGAGCTATAAAGAAATATTTCGAATTCAAAAATTCGAATTTCGCGCCATTTGACATTTTTCATTCGTGCGCTAATTACATTATATCCACGACTCTCCTCGAGAGCAGAGAATTCTCTTCAAATTCAACTCGACACGTTCCATCTTTTTTTTTTAATATTCCTATTCGTTTATTTTTCTTCCTGCTTTCTGTGACGTTTCCTATCGACGCGCTTTGCAAACGTCTCTGGAGTATTGCCCCACGCAGGACGCAACTGGAAATATTCCCTGAGACATTTGTAACGTTGATTTGTAATTATTGTAATTAATGATTTTATACGCGGACACGGCGTTCCGCTTCGCACGCGCCTTCGCGTACTGTGGCAATTGTTGGCGTCCCGACGCCACCGTTCGTACAGGTTAGGAGGCCATAAGCAGATCAAACCTTCGGCTGGAACTAAAGTCGACGATGCTAGAAAGTAACGGCTGGTGAATAACTTAAATAAACTATATATGTATACACTTGTCATTAAGAAGTACACCGACAAGGAATGACTATGTTTTGTATAAATAATGTATATGTATGACGTTTCATCGTAGAATGCTGTGTTTTGTATAATAAACTTAGATAAGTTGTACATAGACTGTTACGATAATTATTGGCGCATGCGTGCTGACCCGCGCATGCGCCAACCCCCACCCATCTCCCATGAAATACTTTTCCGGTATTACGTAAGAGCAGGACTTCCCATTACAAGAAATCAGAAATCCTAACCTGAAAAATGAGATGAATGGAAAGGAACAAAAAAAACCTACAATTTTCTAATTGCGTTAAAAAGCGATGACGGATTTTCATAATTAATTGGCCCACGCGTAACCCTCGAGCATTCTATGCGAGTCTTGCACACGCACACTGTATATAAATGTGTACAGTGTGAGACTGTACTTTTTTGTCGAGCTTCGTCGCCTGGGAACAACTATGGCTGAACGCACCCCGAGGTCCTTTTTTTCCCCCGAACCATTTCTCCATTTCTTTTTTCGTATTCCTCCCCCACTCCTCACTTTCTTTCAAATGCGTCAATCTTCGCCGCGCGTGAAAAAGAGCCAGGGTCATCAGTTTCCCATAATTACACCGGATAAGGGATATTTAATTGCCATCGACGAAAAAGAAGTGTCGCTTAGGCGTTGAAGCAGCAACAGAAGCGCAAAGTGCGGAGAGTAAAGCGGCGACATCGAACTTGAGGGGGGAAAGAATTTTTTTAAATGTAAAAGACTTATAAGACGCGCGTGTACGACCGTGTAGGAGTACACGCGTAAATCCTTTTGGAGTTTAAGGAAAACAATAAATAAGCAAAGTCCTGAGAATGGCGCTCGCGAAATCACAGTCGACGGTGTTGGTACGTATCTGTGTGGTGGGATAGTAGCAGATGCCATGCGACGTCGCGTAATTTAAATAAATTAACACAAACGCAAGGGAGGGCAGGAAAAGGATTGGTGGATCGAATGAATCGGTGGATCGGTGGATCGGTGGAACGAAGGAACGCAGCAACAGAAGCACCTCTGGGTCGCCGTCGTGGAACACCCACGCGACCCTGATGTGCCGGTGCGCCGTGTAGCTGGGATGATTTTTTTCCTGGGATAATTACAGCTAATGGCAGTCATTGCGAATGCGCTACGTGTACCTCTACGTACCTCCTATGCTATATTGTATATACGGTAACACGTACAGTATTGCATAGTATGTATAAGTACGTGGATGCAGCATTGTAAGGCTGATGCACGTATGGCATTATGCCAGTCGATATTTAATTTATCGACTGAATCCGTAAGCAGATACCATTATCTTGGCTCCTGAGCAACCTGAGCAACCTGAGCAACGGCCGATCGAAGCATACCGATCCGATCTCTTGGTAACTGGACGCGATTGAGACGTATCCTCCTACTTCGATGTGCCGATCTTGCATAGCTACATGCTTATGTACGTAGATACGTATTCGGTGCTGAGCCTTCCTTCCGCCAGACTCTTTGGATACTGAGAATTCAGCTAGACGAACTCTTTCTGGTTCTCGAACGTCTGCCGCCCGTTGATACTGGTTGATTTGCTTTCAAGGAGATTCAAAAGCAATCCGTGTAGCTATTGTACAGCGCGATACATTTCTGTGTTCTTCGATCTTGAAATAAGGGAGAGGATTTTTTTCGTCTGGTTCCCACGGCGGAACGAGACGATCAGCGATTCGCAGAATCATCGGAGGTCGCAGACAACTGTTATTGCCGAACGTAGAAGAATCGTTGGAGGGGACGGAGCAGCGCTCTTATAATTGGTAGAAGCAGTACGTACTTGCGAGAAGCGAATAGAGCAGTGCCATCTGGCATTAGGAACTGGATGCTTGCGAAGAGTAAATCACGCGAGTTTCAGCTAGTTTGTATGGCTAATCCGAGGAAGAAAAGGAGGCGGTTGGTTCGTGGCGGAGAGGAGGATACGAGCGGGTCGTGTTGTTTATCGGCGACGGTGACGATGGCGACGGTGGCGCCACTGGCCGTTGGTGGAAAGGAGAGAAAGAGTAACGTAGGAGCAAAAGGCAGAAAACACCGGTAGGCAGTTTTGTAGCTGTTTTTATCAGCTTCTGGGCATCGGAGGTCCAGGCCGACGCCAGGACGCATCTTGGGGGGTTCGTGTGGGAACGTACGTCTCTTTAGCGAAGCTTCTCGCTGGCTCTGCCTTTTGCCTTTGCTCTCCTCTTTTAGTTTCATTTTTGGCCCCGAGGCTCTGCCTCCTCGCGTTCGCCAGCTACGCCAGGGACTTACTTGTTGCTCCTCTCCTTGGGCTCGGGTCAACGGGGTCACCCACCACGGTGCAGCGCTACGTGGTGCCCTATATTTACGCACGGTAAGAGCACCCTGAAGAGGTGGGCCCCCTTGCGACTTCGCATAGGGGGTGCTCAATAAGCGCCGGCTTCGATAGTCTTAGGTCCCGTTCACACACGAGACTCTCGCGTTCTTCGATCGAACTCAGTGGAATCGCTACTGGATATGTTATTGAATATCGGGAGAAAAAAGGTCAGTCGACAGGGATAACTTGAAACTTGGTTTCAGGATTTTGAAGGTCGTCAAGCAATTTTTCAGCCTCGAGGAGCTCCATAGGAATCGCCTTTGCTTTTGTCCCTGGCCATGTTTGTCCAGTTGTGAACGGTGCCTAATGTCTCAAGGAGACCCCATGCAAGATACCGCGGGGTGGTCGCAATAGGGAACGTTACGTGGATGCCGATGAAAAATCTCTGGTATCTCAAGAACAGATCCCTCGAACAATGGAATATCTCTGGTGGACTCACTCGATTTAAGTAGACAATTACCGAATTACGAGAAGATAATAGAAGATAGAGACTGAAATCACGACGTAGTCATTCTCCTTCGAGCATATTCCTCTCCGTCTACTTTTTCTTTTTTTTTTTTTCTTGTAAACTGGTCATTCACCGCGATAAGACAACTATCCCTTCATCCTGATTACAAGGAACTAATGAAAAGGGCTGCACGGAGTCTCCTTTATTTTTGTCCTTCGCCAGACTATCGTAAACATCTGGGCGTTATGGTAAAGCATAAGGACGGCAATAATGGGGCGCAAGTCCCGACGTATTTAAATGTGTATCAAACGACTCTTTCTTTTTTCTTCTTCTCTATTTCTTCTCGGGCTTCTCGTGTTCGGAAGAGAGAAAAGGAGTCGCACGTATATCGCTCATCCTCCTTCTTTTTTCCTCCCCTTCTCCTTCCCTCTTTTTTAAAAAAGGCCTCTTCCCACACTGCCCCTGACAAACGGGACAAGTCGGCGGCTGCTGCTAACGTCACTGCGACTAACCGACTTTTATTTCACTTTAGTCTCACACGATTTTGCCCCCGTGAAAGAACCACAAAACCAGCTTCATTCACGAGCCGTTTCTCTGAATGGGCCGTTTCCACGTTTCCAGCCGTGACGTCAAAAGTCACGCATACGCACACACGTGTGACGTCATCTTGGACGCTTTGACTTTACATTAAATCGAGGATAACTCGACGATGAAAATTTACGAGAACCCGCACAATGTGGCTTTGCAATTTTTGAGACTCTTACTTATCGCTGAACTTTTTTTGGGCGGATTTTCACCGCACGACTCGGGATTGACTTACAGACCGGTAGAACGGGTCTGGTGAAAACTGCAATGGCGCAATGGTTGCGTAACGAAGTCTTAAAATTCGATGGAAAAATCATCGAAGACTCTGGATCGTGTAATTGTATGGGAATTTACGTGACGTCAGAGGGGAATTTTGAAACATGGCTTCCGTGAAATTTGGAATTTCACAAAATTTTCAAGAATCCCATAGCAATTATGAAGTATCGGAATATCATAAATACGCTGAGCTCGAATATTTCGGAGGAATTTGAGGGGAAGGGAGGTCGAAGGGAGACGTAGCGATTGTTAAGATTCTCTGCGGGAGGAAATATGTATCGAAAAGACCGGCATTGTTACTGAGTTATGCGAAGGTCGAAGGTCGCTCATTGTCAGATCAGAGAATCTGATTCGATTTTGATTTACTACGAATTACGATGCGTTTCGGTACATAGCTCTACGTATACATGTACATGCATGGATATATACATATATGTATATAAACAGTTATGCCTACTTGCTCGAGAGGATTAACTCGGGATCCAATAATAATCGGATCGTTCAATAGACGCACGATCGATTGCATTATCAGAAATCTAGTTGTGAACGCCCCTTAAAAGGCTGCCATTCGTTTCTAGTAAAAATCTTTAAGAACGATAAATACTTGTTATCTCCAAATCAATAATTTCTTATACGTTTGTACGAATAGTAAACCCGTGGGAAGCAAATGAATAGCCTGAGTCGCGGCGACAGAAATTCATGAAAACGTTCAAGATACGTTTAATATTAATCGTAGCAGCGACAATGAGTTAATAGCGAACGTATTTGTCTGGCCGGTCGAAGGCCGACGGCCAAAAAGGCTACAAAGACTGATAGCCCTTTCTCTTTGTTATGACTTTTCGTTTCTCATGGAAACCAGGATTGGGCTTGCGTAGTCGTCACGGCGGTTCGACGATTACGTCGCGGTCGGAAGTTTTCATGAATCTACGGAGTATCGTAATGCATGGGGGAAGCGACGACGTGCGTCCATGTCACGCGTCATCACGACGCTCGCGTCTCTGCGAATGATTCTAACGAGGATTGAGAAGTGGAAAATGTTGAGAAGGCGAAGCAAATGAAAAACGGCAAAATCAGAATGAAAATCAGCCACTCGCCGTCGATTATCCTCAATTGTAAATCAAGCCTAATGTCGAATAAATGCGGGACGTGACGTTTGGCAATGGGTAAAAGGACAGAAACCAACCCAACCGTCCTCGAAAAATTCAGTAACTTCGTCACGTGCGCCATATGGCTATTTGGGACTTTGGATGAGACTGACAAGTATTCCAGTCGATCAAAAAAACACTTGCATTATTTACAGGATCTGCCAAATTTAATGCGGAACGACAAAGACTTTCTGCACAATAGATAAAACAACATTAAATATAGATTTAAGTAAATAATTAAATTTCCAATTTTTACGGTATAACTCAACTGCAATTTAAACAAAAGTTTTCTCGGCTGGAATTCGAGTCTTTGTCTGAGTAGAAAATCTACAGAGGAATCCACAGTCTGCATAATGTGGGAGTAAGATCCAAAAAAAATATCTGGAGTATGTACGTCCCTGAAAATGATCTCGATCTGCTCCCCTCAGACTCCCTAACCATCCCCATAACCCTTAACTGGAAACCATAGCAGTGGCTGCTTACGCGGGAGGAATTCAGAAAGGCTCTGATGACGCAAGGACTCGGAAGGTGGGAGTTAAAAAAAAGCAGTTGGCAATACCTACCAAGCAAGCTCAATTGGCTTTAGCACCTCGTCCGAGAAGAAAAAATTTAAAAAAAAGGTGTACCAACCGCGATCCAGAATAATGAATAACCGTATGGTCTCCTGTATCGATTTCAACTGTCCAAGACTGGCAACATCAATCCGCACGATAAACACCATGAAATCAGCATTACCATCTTAGTACGAATACGTCACATGTATTTCAAACGGTTACATTATTTCCAAAAATCACTTTCCAAAATGCTCTTAATTCGAAAGAAGAGATTTTTACTAATAAATTCACCCGTGTTATCTTATTGTCAAACCCAGTTATTTTCGTTCTCTCAAAAGTGTCACGTGACTTTGGCAAAACTTGATTCTTACCTACCTAAGAACCGAGAAAGACCTTGGAATTAAATTAGCCCTGAACTATTACGATTCGATGTTTACCAGTTGAACGGACGTCGATCAAACCATTGGAAGTGTCATTTCTTGTTTTTCTTTGAATTTTTCAATCCAATCGATCGACGTACACCTCTTGTGACATTTTTTATCTCTTGCCCACTACCACAATCTCCTAAGAACGATTGAGATTCGCTTGGTCCACGTCTCCAGCCGATACAATACCTCTACTTTTTTCATTGAGTCTCTTTTTACTTTTACTTTTTCTCCAGCAGCAGTACCGTAGGTGGCCCACAGTCAATATACACTGCCATTCTGTGTATCAAAAGGTGTTTTTTTTTGTCTATGACGCACACGAACGCTTAGTTAGACGTGATTGCCTCTGAATTGAACTGAAATTGATACCTCGATAAGAGGACAGTCTCTGTATTCGTGTATTGTCAAATTGACTCTGTTACCAGTCCGCGCGCCATTTATGATCCACAATCTATTCTCGATCTGGCAGTTCTCCATTGTTGTACATTGTAGAGGCTCGTGTAACGGAGAGTGAAAAATAAGCAAGAATATAAATCATTGCGTAATATCTCGCAATCTTCATAGAGGGTTACGAAGAAAAATTTGATATTAAATGAGTTTCATTTATTACATTCCCAAAATATTTTCATTCATCCCCATTGAAAAAGAGAATATCGAAATTTCAGTCCTACGACAATCGACGTGGCACGATAAAATTTTCAAATCGATCAACAATCACGAAATTCTTCAAGAGCCCACACGAAATCGCAAAGATTACAAATGATACAAGTTTTATGATTTTCGAATTCCTAATTAGCGTATGAATATTTAATGAGTATTCGTGCGAAACGATTGAATACTCAAAAAACAAAATACGATTGACGTTCGGCTAAATTCGCCAAAGTGTCAACGAATTCCATCGCGGGACGAAGGAGAAAAAATGAGAGAGAATCGATTAATTCGTATAGTACATGTATATACGTATATAGATAAGAAGACCGGTCGCACAATAAACAACACCGAGCAGGATAAAGCCTAGTATTATTTTCGCGCTCGTTTCTCCTGCTGATTTCCAATGCTAATTAATCTTACAAGATCACATTTAATTTATCGACACGACTCCAACTCCAGCTTACCTACTCACGTATAGATACGCACTCACGCACTTACTCATACCTGCTATGCTAATATCGTACGATAATGTTGGCATGCATTGGCACTCTCGTTCCAGATGGCTTGACATCTCGATCCTCGCATCGAGATCATTCAGGAAAACCCAGAATACATTCCAGTCCCGTGACGATGATCTTCCCATAACGGATACAGCAACATGCACCGGCCGTCCAGCAGTCCTAATTTATTGACCGGAGGTAATGAGAATATTGTTGGTTGAAAAAAGCGAGAAAAAGAAATAATAAAGACACAAAAAAAGGCTCAGTCGAAGAATCTGCATACGCGATATGGCTGACGCATAATTAGGCAAGAATAATATAAATTTGAGGTTAGGTATATATGCACGCTTACCGTTTTCCTGTAAAGATGTTTTCCCCGAGATGGCTACGCCTCTGCAAGTTAATGATCCTTTAATGGAAAGTCGATAACGAGTTTGACGCCATTATTGTTTTCGTATCTGATCAATTGGTCGGACGTCTAACGGAAATTTCAAATGTGCCAGCAGCGCCCAATCTCGATCGTTAGTTATTACTTTATTAGGCAACAACACGTAGGGACAAAAGTGTATCGATACAGCGAGTCTATTTATTTAAATAAATCAGTCATGATCGGTACACGTGTATGCGTGTAGAAGAATAGGCACGCACGTGTCCGAGGACTCGCACGCGTGTCAGCGTCCGGCATGCTTATCCTGGAATCCGCGTTTCACAATCCTCCCGCCGAGTCTGCACGGTCGAACCGCCATAAGTCACAAAGGACCATTGTGTACAAGGCGTTTTATTTTTCATCGCGGATCTAATCAGCCTGCGTCCAACTCGCCCACGCGAATACTCGAGGGCGCTACGGGTTTGCTCCTCGTTACAATTCTATTGCACTTCTCTAATGGTTATATGCGTCATACGGGATTGCATCCGTGCACTTCTGATGAATTCGAATGCAGTGCATCGAGTCCAGAGTGAACGGCCCAGCCTCCGTGAAAGTGACAGTCGGCATTTTCACCGATTCATCACACCACTGATTCACCACTCTACGCTTATCAGGTTATTCTAACACTTTGTCTATCAGATCTTACATACGACTCACTTGACTGTCTGCTGCGAAATCTTGAACCTTGTTGATGCACGTTGAGGGCGATGATCGAGCAACGTCAATGTCGTAACTTTGGATTACATGTAAACGTCAAGGAAAGCCATAACGGCCTTCTTTAAAAATCCGACTCTATTCGAATTGTAAACTGCAATCGGTGTCCCAGTAAAATCTCATAATTCCTATGTCAACATTGGTAATCCCAGCACGAGATAAATAGTATCGCCGAGATGCGTCTTAGACTGTTATCAACTTGACGTAATCACTAAACTACCACTGTTTACCTAAAGGAAGCGAGAAAAAACAGCAACGTAACTTAGAAGCTGTGAAGTAGATCCATGCTCTCGTGAATTTGAGGAAAAACAAGAATTACAAGATCGCTACTGGAGTCTCATAGATGGCGGTTCGAGCGTCTTGCAAAACTTAATAACACGTTTTGGTTATAGTCCTGTAAGAACCAGAGAATCTTATAAAAATAAAATGAGAAAGAAATCCGTTGACTTTTTCGCACGATTGACACGGTCGAATTTAATCCAGATTTGATTTGTTTACACATAGAGTATGGATAGACTTGGCTACTCCACTCCCACCAACGATTTCCGAACACGGTCGCAATCACATAAGAGTAAATTGCAAGTAAACAATCTCGTGGTGGTTAGGGTAGGGTGTGCGCATGCGCAGCCGCGCCGTTTGTAGGTCGGCGCTCGCGCCAAGCCTCTCGCCACGGTTCAGTCATACGAAGACCACAAAAGACGCAGGAGATAGTGCACGAGAGCGAAGACGCGCGTTATAGAAAGCGGCCCGTCACTTTATACATGACTTGACGGAGGTTTTGTGCGCAGCTCTCTTTCTTTTTATTCGCAGCTCTTGTTGCCTTCTTATTTATTATTTATTTGCAATACGTATACGAGTCAGTGTTCGCAACTCGCAAGTACCAGTAGGACCGTCGCGCGGGAAAATTCAATTCCATGTTCCTGATTCGGTCGTCAGATTTTCAAGAACGTAAAGTAATGCTAAACCATACAAGCTGTAGGCATTAAATATTTTTTCTTTTCCCGACGGAAAAGCGTTTTCCTTGTGCACCTACTTACATCCTGTGTGATCAAGAGAAAGAAGAAAGAAATAAAGACAGAACTGCGATTCCTGCTTGTTTTCTGAGCGACAATGGTGTACGGTAGCAACTTCGACATGGAATCGGTGAGTTGAATAATTTTTATTGCCCGAGGATAATTAAGAGATAAGAATTAGATGACTTATCAATGATTTTAGAGATTTTTATTATCGGTGACTAGATTTATGATGATTCGTCGCTTTTAAATAGATTCGGCGTTTTTTTTGATGGCATTGAAAATTCTCAATGGAAAATTATTTACTTGTAAAGAGGGACAGAATTTTTATTCGGTCATTGTCACAACAAGAATGGGAGAAATCGCGCTTGAATTTCACGAAAGTTGACACGAGCCACGGTAATGGCAGTGACGGAGTAAACATACTATAACTGCACTACCGATGCTGTACAGATGTAAAAAAAATTTCTCCGTGATTAAAAGTGCAACATCTCCGCTTCTCCGTAAAGTATAAGCTGTTGCGTAACACGTGGGAGGAAAGGGAAGGGGCAAACGTTTGTCCTCAACCCTGACGAAAATAACTTTCCCAGAAAACAGAAAGGAGGGACAGACACGTCGCATGAGCCACCATTACACATCTCAAAGTTTGCAAGTTTGGCGACACTGGTTATTTGCGTGCGCGCAATAAAAAAGAAACGTAAATCGTGTAACACTCGCGTCATATAATGATTGTGTGAAATTATATTGGAAAAATGAATAATACGCTGCTGCCAGAATCTAATATACGTAAACGTACTTTTCACTTGTCAAGGGTGGACTATACTTTGCCGTTGGAGGATTTATCTATAAAAATTGTGCAAACTGGAGTCGAAAATAATTACGTTAAAAAAAATAACCGATTAACAATCGGTTGCGTCAATAATATTAGTAATGATACAAATAAACATCGTATGCTGACGCTAATCAATGGGAAAATTGAGTTACCGATACACGCTATCGTCGCACGTGGCTATTGCGAAAATAAGAAAATGAAAGAAAAAAGCAAGAGAAAAATAACTAAGAGCCGATGCATGAGTGCCCGAAAGAGGTGTCACAGTTACGGCCCTGTTGTAGAAAGACACAAGCCAGTGACTCGGCCGCGGAAGGCTAACTTTCGAATCTACTACCACTGTGGCAGCGAGTCCTCTCGTCACGGCGAGAAGTTCACTCGTCGCATACGTGATGGAAAATTTCGCATCAAAAATGCGAGAGACATGATTTTTCGTTAGCCTCGTTCAGGCCGCGCCTTTTCGTCCATTCAAATTTCCCGTAGATTTTTCTTCTCTCGTCCGTTCCCTACAAGCTGTGCGCCCTGCGTATCTAGTCTGCGCCTTTCATCGGCAACGCTGCCGTAGTTCCTGAAGGTTACGTCGGGAATGAGGTACCAATGCTCGACTCTCGTATTTCGGCTCCCATTTACGTACGTCCAAACATAGGCGTTTTAACGTAAGAAATTTTATGGATTGAATATTAACGTGAGAATTAAAGAAAAATAGTTTCGGCGTCTCCGGCGATTCTGATTTAAAACTCGCCGTCGAATGTCAAAGTGACTGAACAAACAAACGTTAAGAATTTAGATAATGAATTTTCAGCCCGGACTTCTAAATATAACGAATGTAAATATGTATTTTCATCTATTTATCTTTTAAACTCGATTCCGTAGGTCTCGTTATCCAACGCCAAATGAAAGACGGCACTTATGATTTACGAGTTTATCGTTCGAGCCTGGGATGTTCGAGTTGATATTTCGAAATGTGGCGACTGCCTCGTTTCCCTCAAATTAATTTCCCTCTTTGTTCTATAAATATTGCTATGACCGTAATTTCCCAGATAATTCATACTGGCTGGAGCGACGATTCACAATAATAAATGCAAGCAAAATTTTTTATTATCTCACCCGAATAATCGATGCGATCATCAGCTGCATTTAGTAGTCGTTTGACCATTTTTTAATATTTTCTTCTGCCTTCCTCCTTCCACCGCATCCCAAGCTTAGCGTCTGCGTCTTAAAACTTAATAAACTCCACGTGCTCCCAGCGATCTGAATCAATTTTGCACGACGAATTCGCAAAATGACATTCGCACAATCTACCTAAGCGACGACAACACTTTGGTCGTAACGAAGCCGCCTGCGAGTATCCTCAGCACAATCCGTGCACGTCTTTCTCAGGATTGAAAAAGGAGGCCACGTGGGCAAGTAGCGTGCGTGTGTGTGCGCAAAGTGCACTTAGCTACGGCCAAAGTTTTAAGTGACTTTGGCCCGTTAAAAAGCGCTACGGCAGCTTGCCTGTGTTATTAACTATATGGGAGGACAGTGAAATAGAGAGTCAGGAAAAGGCGCTCGGCCGCGTAAACAGGCTGGCGATTGAAAAAATGTGTTCTTACTCTCGACGGGTGCGTGTCGCTGATTGTGAGTGCGCTTTGTGCGCGCTAGTTGACGTCCTTGCCTGCGCCAATTCGAATCCTGTCTCGCGCTCTTACATTAGCGAGGGCGTGGTTCGTTCGTTGCTCGGCTGCTCGCGAGGTTCCTCCCGTCCTCCGGTCCTCTCGTCTGTCGGTTGCTGCTTTTCTGTTTTCTTGCTTGTACGTTACTCGGCTCTGTTTGTCCGTGGCAAGGATCGTGTTCCCCAGGAACAGCACCGAGGAGAACCACCGTGTGCCGGCTACCATCACCACCACCGCCGCCGCCAGGAGTAATTGCGCCAGACTCGTTTACTCCGACGATCTTTACTTGGGCTACGACGAGTTGTTCTTCGGGGAAATAAAGATAATAACAAAGCGAAGGACAGATGATTCGAAGGGTTTAAACAAAAAAAAATATAAAAAAAAACTACTTACTCGTACCTTTTCTTTCGATTCGCAAGTCCTAATGTCGCTTCTTTGACAAAAGGCCATTAGGAATTTTGATCTCGATCTCTACACATTTTTCCACGTGTCTCTCGTGATATTTCTGAAAAGTTTAGAGTGCTCGATTAGACACGGGGCAGATCTCGAGCTCAGGATGGAATTACCGAGTGGATCAGTAGGTACATAGTCACGGCTCGATTCGTGGGAAAAATATATGTATACATATTATGTACGTGGGTAGTCGGCTCTCACGCGAATGTATCTTATGCAAAGGAGATCAATGATCGTTACCTCCTTAGTAGGTGGGTATCCTATTAGATGCATTACCTGGGCACCGGCATCGGCACCGTGTAATACACGGTTGCCTGAAGAAGTCGAATTATCAAGGATGCACTCGAGTCGAGTCTGTTGACCGGAAATTGGCACAACCTGCAAAATACAGTGCGGTCCACCTTCGTCTCCCTTCGAGAAACTGCAAGGGGCAGTCTTTATGACGCAAGTACCGGTAGCTAACCTAACCTATCCCAAGTCCTACTCGGCACGGACAATGCAACAGGTATAAGCTTTTAAGCAGGCATTATTCCGAGGCGAGATGCATTTCACGGCGTAGCTCATCTGCCGCGGTTGGCCTTCTGCGTCTTCTCGGAACGATTTCTGCCTCCAGGTGGAGTGGAGAGGAGGCCTCTTTGACTGGCCCCCTCCAGCCAGAAGGTGGTAGGTGCCTCCTGAACCTTCTAGATTCTTCTCGAAGCTTCCAGAAAGAAATGGAAAATAATTGTTCGGCTGCGTCTCGCCTTCCAGTCCCGGGGTGCTGTGCATCCAGAAACCAGGCAGCGCAGGCGCAGCGATTCGATCTGAACGCGGCTCGCGATGCACCTGGAGGAGACAAGTCGAATCCGATGGGGGGACCAGGAGGCTGCGCGAGATAACGGATAACATAGTTGAGAATAGTAAAAGATGCTTGTGGATAGTAAAAGAGACAGTAGAAGGTCCCCGTGCAGGTCAGGGTTCTTTCGGTAGCCTGGGTCCCCTTTCTCTCTTCCATGCGGACTGTCCCTTTCTTTTGTTTCCCTGCTGTCGCAATCGTGGACATTGTCGCGCATTGAGAACGGCTAGTAAAAGGCTTTTTGGCTCGTATGAATAATAGCTGCAGGTAGCTATCAGGCCGGCACAGCCAGCATCTAGGCATCTGGTTTAGGTTGCACAATCTCACAGCCGCCTTTCTCGGTCCAACAATCCCCACGTGTGTGCCTGCGTCTACACTCTTAGGCCTAACGTTACCCTTTGTTTTCTAAAGCTCAAAGTTGACGCTGAGACGCCATTGTTGCTGGCGCACTTTATTCCGAAATAATATGTCCGCATTGAAAATGGAGGCACGGGTGCGCGCGGAGATATGTGTAACGGCCATAGCACAGTTGAGCCAGATGACGCAAGCGGGGGCCATTTAGGCCCCAGCAAGGTCACTCGGGACGCCTTTCGCGGTGACTTTAATCGCCGATTCGAAACTCCCGGAAAAGACTTTCGGGACAATTGACTATTTCGTTAATAGTTATCCAGCCCGTATCGCAATCGCGCGATGAATCGCGATTATTAAGTCTAATTCAGAAATAAGTGGATGCCGTCTGCGGGCAAAAAGTCTATGACAAAGAAAAATGGCCGCTGTCGTATATGCCAATCCTATAAATTCGCGATTAGCGTGCAAACTCGTTTAGATTTAGATTGGGCTCGCTTGGATCTAGCTCGAAGAGAATTACGGACGCTTCCACCGAGGTTTAAATTTACGGCAGCCATTACAAGTCGATTCTTTGTCTTGTCGCTCAGCCGATTCCTTCTCTTTATAACGCTGCGCTCGCTCTACTGCTCGCTTATATCTACTCCGGTCTAGTCTCTTCTCTACTTCGTTTCTATCCTGGCGCTACCTTCACTCGGTCGCTGCAGTCCCGTGTTATTCGCTCTTGCAACGAGACTATCTCCTTCTCCCTCCTACTCCTCCGACAGCACATCGACTTTTCACTTTTCTTCTTTCTCTCTTTCCTCCTCCTCGTCCTCCTACCTCAGCCCATTCTGACATCGCGAACAGCACTGATTCCAGACTGACCGACTGACGCAGCCTCGCACTCGGCTCTCAGGATCGCGACCCGCCAGGTTATTTAACTTTAACCTTTCCCTCGAGTTTCCCGATCTGCGGGCCTGCCTGCTACAATGGCAACGTCTGGACGCCCAGACGCCGCGACGCCACGATAGCATCCCCTGCGCCAGAGCTTTTCTCTCTCTCTCGTGTACTCTCATAATTATGGACCAGAGAGAGACAACAATGCGTTACCGTATTAACGATGTACTAAGCCGCGTTCCAGCCTATATATCATACTGTGCGTAGTGGCTGACGGCGCGTGAATGACCGATGCGCACGCATGCGCCGTCCATTCATGTGCGTGCACATGCGAGACTTCGAAATAGCACACAGTCCTCCTACTCCCTTCCGTCCCTCCTTCAATTTCGCTCGGCCAGCCTATGTAATCCAGAGGATGAACTTTCATTCACAATTTCTTTATATTTTCCTATACGACCACCGATTCTCCTGCTTATCCCCTGATTTTTACTATTTTACGTTGTGCAAGCACCCTTACGCACGGTCGCGCCGTCGCGTCATCCTCACGTACGCGAGGCTACACATTGGCTCACGGGTTCTTCGCTTAGGTGGCTTTACCGTTAGCCGATGCATGACTCGCCTATGTACATACATGCCGACACGGAGAAGACAGCCTTGTGCGTGCGTCTACGCGTTACACGCGCATTGACGTACGTTAATGGACGAGTTTCACGGCTTTGCACTTGGAAACTCTGCCGTGATATTATCCACGAGGTAGAATTGAGAACTCGGCTTAAGGCGTCTTTAGATACGCGTACACGAGTCTACAGGCGCTCGTTGAAGTAATGGCAACACTGCTATATATTCTATTGCTATTTTGATATCGACTCCAGTTTACGCAGCAGTCGTCGATTTCAGCCGAATCTCAATCCTCCTTTTATCCTATCGAATTTCTACTAGCCGAACGTCTCGCGCGCTTCATCCTGTAATCGGGACGCGCCCGATTTATAATAAAGCCGCGATTTCTTAGACGCTCTAGCTACAGCACGCGCCTCGTGCACTTACTTGCCAGTACGTTAACAACGAGTTTATCTCTTATCGGACAGCGAAATGTCTCTGTCAACAGTCGAGCGTCGCCTGGTAAACGTCATTCAGGTTCTCTTCATTTCTAAACGCAAAAACCTGATTACGCGCATAACGGGAGACGGGCTCGGAGTGCGTGCAGAGTGGCGCGGTTTTCCAAATTATGAATTTTTGGAAAACATGGAAAAGCAAAAATACTGACGACAGGCACACACACCCTTGAAGCGTCTTGACGGTCGTCCCTGAGAATCCGTAACTTTCCGATGTTTTGAGAATCTCGAGACAGGAAAAGAGCGTGCGAGAGAGACGGAGCGAACGAATGAACGAGCGAATGAGTGAGGAAAAGTCGAATGGAAAATCACACGTGATTCTCTTGACGATTCGACACGTAAAGTTATCGAAAGTCCGAGTCTCTCTCTCTCTCTCTCTCGGTCTCTCTTGGCTCACTCACACACGCAGACACCATCTGCACGAGTCGCTCGCGCACCGTGTTGACTCTGGAAATACCGTAAATTATATTTAGGCTCGTATCCATGGTTTTCGATCGTTATCGCGGCGAGGAGTGACGTAACGCGGAATTGCCCGGCGCGATCCGGTCGTTCGTACAGCGAATATCAAGCACGCCTAGTAGCACTGGAGCCGCGGTTAGTATCGAAACGTAATATTTTATTCTCGTAGAAGGATCAGCCTCCGTCGTCTTTTCAAATTGTATCTGGAAAGGCGAACCGATCTGCGCATGCGCGATGCATTTTCATCGAAGGTTCCTCCCGATTGACTGTCCAGTCGATTCGCCATAAGATTCAACCAGGAGAGACGATCGTCGCGCTATGGCCAGTTTCCCTGCATGATAATACGATAGCGCAAGTGATGTAGGTACAGGGTAGAAGCGCAGATGCAGCAGAGCCAAGGCCTCCCTTGTATATCTCGCGTTTCTCGAGCAAACGACACGAGTATAAATTCAAATAGCTCTCTTTTAGCTGGCGACTGTGTGGCACATGCACGGATACCTCGGTTACATACTCGCGTATGGCTATTGCTGGCTATTGCTGGCTATTGCTGGGGCTATATGGAGAATGCCATGGCTACCTACGTGAAATGCGCATATCTATCTGCTCTCGATGTGATTCCGAGAACGGGAGGCCATTACCAGTGCTCGGCCGCGAGCGAGCAGCCACATACTGATATCTCAATACAAACCCTTAGTTTGAATCCCATTATAATACCGAAGCGGCGGTGGTAACATCGTATGCGGCGAATGCCATTCCAGTAGGGATACACGAGTCCACCCACTGAACGCTGGCACCCGACGCCAAGACGCCAGGACGCCACGACGCCCGCGTCCTGCGCGGGTCTTACGACAAAGGGTTACGTGGGAAGCGACCGGTTGGCCGATCTCGTTCGATGCGTCCAAGACGCCCGCGCTTTTCCAATGGCAGCTTTTCTTTTTTTTCTTCTTGCTTTCTTAAACGTTTACGATTCACGTGTGTGGCCTACGTAAAAACTGTTTAGAGCCTTTACACCGTTTTATCTTACTTTATTTTTATGGGAGCGCTGTAGGTAGATACGGCCGAATGACTCTATCGGGAGGCTGGAACAAGACACGTGGACATACGCGATAAATAAATTTCCCGAGTTCACCCCCCCTCGCGCTCTGTCTAGTCGTTGCGGCTAAAGTTGGCTCTCTTGTCATTATTATTTCTCACCACCCGGCCAAAAATGTCGACCCGCGGCTGAATGCAACGCATGAATGCGACCTTAGGTCCGATTACGAAGAGGACTTCTCTACTTATGGTCAATTCTCATTCTTTGGTTCATCCTTCTGTAAATAAATTGCGAGTGGCTCTCTCTCTCTTTACTTTTTATTTTTTGCGTATCTCTTTTTTTCCCGTCTTCTCTTCTCCTGCACCCCGTGCACCGGCAATCTATGCTTAATCTTCCTCGTATTCTCCTTCGCGTATGCGCGCTACGGAGCCGCGACGTTCCACTGAATTATACATAAGTCAGGGAATAAAATATGCCGCGAACGTTACCGGCAAAAATAAACCATAAAAGTAACGCCGCTGCTACGCGAACGATCCCGCGCGCCCTGCGTTGCTGGCTGCATGTGCTTACAGCTGTACACGAGTAACGCTATAAACGTAAACGGACGAGCATCAATAGTTAAATCCAGCAGGCGAGAGCTGTGCCGGCCAGTCGGTCTACCATACCGTACCATACCGACACGCGGGTTTATGTCCGTGCTAAAATATTCCTTTCTTTTTTCCTTGTAAAACGCCATAGAGTACCTGTCAATGGGCTTTTAATATATTTTCCTAAAAACTGCCACACCGTTCCCTGAAATCGCTTTGCTTCCTTTTCTGCTCGGCTCGCACCTGCGCCGAGAGAGAGTCGAGGCAGTCGCAGTCCTGCCACGTCCTCACGTAGATTTCTAGCCGGAGTGAAAGACTTTGACATTTTCCATAGACAACGGACTCTCTAATAGCGGCCACTTTGCCGCTTTCCGTATGTCGCGGCGCCGCGCGACGCGAGGCAACAAGTGGATTTATCGGCCGCCTTAAAAGTCGGTTAGCCGCTATACGCGGCGCTCGAGAAAATCTTCTCCTCGTGTGCTCAGCGATCGCGGGACGGTTTCTTTTACTTCTCGGAGAAAAACCCGATAGGTAATACGGGTGACTATTCGGCTGTTGGTTTCGCGCGCTAACAGTCCCTACTTATAATTATAGGCACGTCCCGTTGCCGTGCCTGTAGAACAGTCCGGCTGTGTAATTGTCTTTGAAAAGAAAAATGAAGTTACTTTTCCAAAATTTTTCTCTTTTAACGAAGTCATTGAAGTTTCGTGAAACGTTTCGTGAACTAACAGTCCCTACTTATAATTATAGGCACGTCCCGTTGCCGTGCCTGTAGAACAGTCCGGCTGTGTAATTGTCTTT